>OY821517.1:50354161-50414161 GCA_963682025.1 Cordilura impudica
AAAATTAAAAATAGAAAATGGAAAATGAAAAACGGAAAATGAAATATGAAAAATGGAAAATGAAAAATTAAAAATGAAAAATGGAAAATGAAAAATGAAAAATGAAAAATGGAAAATGGAAAATGAAAAATAAGAAATGGAAAAAGGAAAACGGAAAACGAAAATTTCAAAATGGGAAATGGAAAGTGAAAAATGGAAAATGAAAAACTTAAAATTAAAAATGGCAAATGGAAAATGAAAAATAGAAATAATAATAAAAAAAAAAAAAATGAAAATTGAAAAATTAAAAATGGAAAATCGAAAATGGAAAATGGAAAATGAAAAGTGGAAATGGAAAATGAAAAATTAAAAATGAAAAACTAATTATGAAAAACGAAGGATGAAAATTGAAAAGTCAGAAATGGAAAATGATAAATTAAAAATGAAAATAGAAAATAAAAAAGGTGGAGGGTATGAAAGAATCGGCCCAGCCACTCTTACTTGTTTATCCATAAGATTAAGCCCTACCATTCCTTTATTATATTGTGCGATTATATTGGGATATTTGACTGCGATTCTGTCATCAGATCTAGATTGTCGTCTTCTAACGTCAGTAGTTTTATTCGGATTTAGGACATGGGATACCATATGCACTGCTCGGTTATCCATCCACTTTACAATTGTAACCCCTTCTGACTCAAAACTAGCAATATCACCACGGTAAAACTGTTAAAATTAAAAATTATAGTTAAAATTAAAAATAAAACACTAAAAATTAAAAATTAAAAATTAAAATTTTAAATTAAAAATTAAAAATTAAAAATTAAAAATTAAAATTTAAAAATTAAAAATTAAAAATTAAAAATTAAAAATTAAAAATTAAAAATTAAAAATTAAAAATTAAAAATTAAAAATTAAAAATTAAAAATTAAAAATTAAAAATTAAAAATTAAAAATTAAAAATTAAAAATTAAAAATTAAAAATTAAAAATTAAAAATTAAAAATTAAAAATTAAAAATTAAAAATTAAAAATTAAAAATTAAAAATTAAAAATTTAAAATTTAAAATTTAAAATTTAAAATTTAAAATTAAAAATTGAAAATTAAAAATTAAAAATTAAAAATTAAAAATTAAAAATTAAAAATTAAAAATAGAAAATGGAAAATGAAAAACGGAAAATGAAATATGAAAAATGGAAAATGAAAATTGAAAAATGGAAAATTAAAAATGAAAATTTGAAAAATTAAAAATGGAAAATGAAAAATTAAAAATGGAAAATGAAAAATTAAAAAAAATGAAAATTAAAAATGGAAAATGAAAAATGTAAAATGAAAGTGGAAAATGGCAAATGAAAAATGAAAAATGAAGAATTAAAAATGAAAAATGAAAAATGAAAAATGAGAAATGAAAAATGGAAAATGAAAAATGAAAAATGAAAAATGAGAAATGGAAAAAGGAAAACGGAAAACGAAAATTTCAAAATGGGAAATGGAAAGTGAAAAATGGAAAATGAAAAACTTAAAATTAAAAATGGCAAATGGAAAATGAAAAATAGAAATAATAATAATAAAAAAAAAAAAAAAATTAAAATTGAAAGATGACAAAATGAAAAATGGAAAATGAAAAATCGAAAATGGAAAATGAAAAGTGGAAATGGAAAATGAAAAATTAAAAATGAAAAACTAATAATGAAAAACGAAGTATGAAAATTGAAAAGTCAGAAATGGAAAATGATAAATTAAAAATGAAAATAGAAAATAAAAAAGGTGGAGGGTATGAAAGAATCGGCCCAGCCACTCTTACTTGTTTATCCATAAGATTAAGCCCTACCATTCCTTTATTATATTGTGCGATTATATTGGGATATTTGACTGCGATTCTGTCATCAGATCTAGATTGTCGTCTTCTAACGTCAGTAGTTTTATTCGGATTTAAGACATGGGATACCATATGCACTGCTCGGTTATCCATCCACTTTACAATTGTAACCCCTTCTGACTCAAAACTAGCAATATCACCACGGTAAAACTGTTAAAATTAAAAATTATAGTTAAAATTAAAAATAAAACACTAAAAATTAAAAAATAAAAATTAAAAATTAAAAATTAAAAATTAAAAATTAAAAATTAAAAATTAAAAATTAAAAATTAAAAATTAAAAATTAAAAATTAAAAATTAAAAATTAAAAATTAAAATTTTAAATTAAAAATTAAAAATTAAAAATTAATAAATAAAATTAAAATTAATAGGCATTTGTGCTCGATTGAGTTTCACTGAATTTCTTTTAACTTGAGCTTATGCAAAAGTAATAGGCTATTGAAAAAATTTTCAATATATAGTTCAATACCCATATTTTAAAGCCCTTCAGCCATTTTCAAAACTACTGACTCGCCAATACCAACTTCTCTCTGTTCTTTTTTTGCTGTGTAAATATCAACTTTGTGTAAATAACCAGTTATAGAATCGCAGCGACACCACAATTTGAATCGCCAGGATATCGGCTTACCTTGAATTTTAGCATATGCTCATCGATTGACTGGCATTTGGTTTTGCTCATAGCCCTTCCAAATGCCGCATTGAAATTTGTCGAATTTTATATACTCATTCATACAATGGATCGTGACGGTTTGGTTGGTGAGCATTGTTTGCGAAATGCAAATTCAAACGAATTTCTTCAAACCGCTTCCGATTCTTAACATATGATACAAGAGGCACAGAGTATATTGGTAACGTTGACCAAAAGAGTGTACTTTCTGACAAACGGTGAATACTCATTACCAAAACCATTCCAAAAAATTCTTTCCATTAATTTTTACTTATTGAAAACGCGATAAGGAAACTACTTAACATTATCAAAAAAAAAAAAAAAAATTAGTAATCGATTCTCTGTGATCTATATTTAAAAATTTACATCAAATACAAAACCAAAACTACAGTTATTTATGTAAAAAATAAAAACAAAAATCACTGACTTGCTTTGAGCAGAATAAATTAGTTGTTTACTAATTTTGATAGTTGACGACCAATGGGATATATATGACCCATGAATTTTTTTCTTGAAGGAATTGGGAAAATAAAATTTTTGACGACACTTTTGTTTAGAAATGTTGGGTGGTTAAGTACGAATCCACAAAAAAAAAAGAAAAAAATTTTCCAGCAGTTTAGGTTCGATCGTGAAAGGGTTAAACAGCAAATAAGACGTTGATCAACCCAAATGATGCAAGAGAAAAACAGCAACTGAATGAGGAATGATAGCAATTGTGGTACCAAATACATACTACGCATTGTCAATGTTATGGAATTCCTCGAATTCTTAAAAATTAATTCAGTGCATTTTAATGTAGAAATGTTAAAAAAATGTATGTTCACGTATTAGTGCAGTCAATGCAAAAAATACAGTGTTCACGTTTTGGGCTAGTTCACGTTTTCCAATGTTCACTGTATATAAATTTCATAACAATTTAATCTTTACCTATTGAGGTGAAATTTGGGACGTAGTCAATTTTATTGTACTAAAAATTTAAAAAATCATTTCTTTATAATTATTTGTATTTTTTTTTAAATTAAGCTACTACATTTTTAATGTAAAAAAATAAAAATTTAAAATTGTTAATTTCAACACTTTATATCACAACCCTTTTCTGTTTTGTACAAAAAATTTAAAGAGAGGGTAAAATTTACCACCACCTCCACAGTTAAATGTTAACGGTAACTTCCGAAAAAAAACACTTATTTTATTTTCAATATGCTAAGAGCTAGTAAGATTTTGTTCGAGAGAAGTTTTGTTAAAACAAAGTGACTTATACCATTTTCAACATAAACGGCTCAAAGGGTGTTACAACAATTAACCTCTTAAGTGGAAATGACGAGTGTCGCCCGCAAACATTTTCTATGCCAAATTCGACATTGACACAGATTTAAATGCTTCAAAGTAGTAATAGCAAATTTATTATAGAGTACGTTCGTAAATGCAGTAAATTTGTGCATCACTGCGGCAGTTATGCCAAGTTTTGTTGCTGATGCGTGATCAGTTGTTGCCGATGCTTTGTTACTGCTCAACAATTGCACAGAGTTTGCTTTTTAGAACGTTTTGCAAAAGATAAAAAACACGTTCATCACAATAACATTAACAAATATTATTGAAAATGTTGATTAAAAGAAATATGAAACGACTTTTGGTTATTAGAAATCAATTGAAACGAAAAAGAAGGCGGATTCCTCAAATAAAAAATTACTTTGAAATAAAACGATATTATTTAAATTTGTATTAACAATTTTTATATAATGCATTACTTACTCTTCCATTCTGCACCAATGTTTAATTTTTTTAAGCTTCGCGCTCTATTGCATCATTAATTAAAATGATGCCATAGTTGCAAAAATTTGCGGCAGCACTGTCAATTGTTTGCATAAAAAAACGTTTGATGGAAATCAGTGCTGCCAAGTGATGCTTTTTTGAACGTTTTACTTTTATTATGATGCAGTGATGCATAAAACGTATCCGTACTTAACAAACAACAGTTATTTTTATAAATATATTAACACTGATAATGCCTGCACAGAGTTGCATTAAAATTAAATAGTCTCCACACTCATGTTTCTTTTAAATTAAATCATAAGGCAAGGGGTTAATGTTGATTGAAATTCAAAACAAAAATAAAAAATATTATTGAATGAATATACTTATGTGTATTTGATGATTTCCATGAAATGTCTTATAAAAGGTACCACACAGCAATCTACAGCCAAATATAGCAAATCATTTCTTTTTTTAGCTTGATTTATTTTAAAAATTTAAAAATATATGTCAAATATCAAAACACAATTTATGCTAAGAATTTTTAACAAAGTTACGAAACAACATTGTAAGGAAAACAAACAAAATGCATGTGTAGTTACTGACACACGGTAACATGTCTCAAAGCAAAACACCACTAAACTTCAACTAAATTGAGAAAAAAAAATCTTATCAGAAACTTACGTGGCAATTTAGAAGGACGAGGACAACATAAATGACATTGTACATTGAACTCTCTAGCACACACACACATACACGCACACGCACAAACACACTTACACATCGGAAATAAACGTAAAACTATTCATATAAAAGTATCAAAATTTGAAGGAATATTAAGAATTTTTCTATTCTCACAACAGGTACCACGCAACGTATACTTAATGCATTTTTTACGTATAACGTATACGTATAACAACGCTTGAACTTATTTAAAAAATAAAAATAAAGAAAAATGTTAGAAAAATATTGCAGCTTTGTCTTTATACTCCTTACATAATCAACATTAAGTAAGTCATGATTAATCGCTCTAAGAAATCATCACCGATAAAAATTGAAAACTAAACTGTCTACAGAAGTACTACCCAATTGGAATGATGCGGTTGGCAAAGCACTTCAAAAGTCGCTGCAATGTCTATAAAAGCAAACAGATAATAAATTGAATTTTGCTTAGAAAGAATTCTAATCATACTGTAGAGGTTATCATTAGAACCAACCCTACTATCATTATTTGGTACAACCATTTTTATAAGAAAACTTTATACTAGCAATGCAAGCAACAATATTGTTTTTCATTAAAAAGTAAATGTTTAAAAAATTCCAAATTCCATTGCTGGGTCATGCGTATACGAGGGAAGAAATCGCTTAAACTCAAAGAGATATTCGTCTATGACAATTTTAAGTCGGTTGAGCCATTAGAAGTTTAAAAAACTCAATATTTTATTTATTTATTATTATTAGCATTATTTTTTGTTTCAATGCTTTAATTTAAACTAGCAGATTCCAGCCCTCGAAATTCGAGCGCAAATTCTAGGAAATTTTATTTTTTCATTAAATAAATGCCCTAAAGGTATGCTTATCAATTATAGCCAATTCACAAATCAACACAAAAAACAAATTAACAAATTTAATAAAGACACACATAGCATTGTATAAATAAAATTATACATAAAATTATGTGTTAGTAGCAATTATTAAATGCAATTTACTCAAAATAAAGGAAAAAATTTAAAAATCTGTAAATGTGCAAAACGGCTAAAAAGAAATACCTTTCAAATAATATACGTTTGGTCAAAATCGGAATAAAATGGTAGAACAAAACATCAGTCACAAGAACTCGCCTAGCCTATTAATATTAATTTAAATACTTTTTCTCTTGGCGCTGGCGGCGACGCAAAGCCGGCTTTATGCCGCACGGCTTGGACCTCTTGACACGTGGACTATAACCAAACATACACACAAATGAAGCATATAGTACAAACACAACGACCATAATAACAAGAACAATTACAGCTATCACACACAATAAAAGAAATTCAGAATAACAACAATAACAAGAACAACACAGAAAAATCATATATTCTTAAGGATTTTTTTTTTAATTTTCATTGAAATCTCGGGTTTTGTTGAACCGATGTTGATGATTTTTAATAGCAACCTTCTCAAGGTATCAATGCATCACATTTACTGAAATTGAGCGACCCAGCTGACCTATTGAGGGCATGATCTTAATTTCCACAAACGGACAGACAGACAGACACCGCTTTATTAACTCCGCTTGTTAAAAGGATCATAATTTTTCTTCTAATTGTTACAAACTAAATGACAAACTCTTGCTCACTACTGTGGGGGGTAAAAAAAAAAAATAGTTTTATTGAAAACCTAGGAAAACTTGCTAACGTTCCTTTGGCATTCTCACCCAATGCTTTTAATTGTTAATTAGTTATATTGTTCTAAATTTAAAGCCATTTTTACAAACATTGCTACTGTGCTTGAAACGAGTGTTTTGCCATTACTTTATTGTTCGCAGAACCAATGCCTTACCAGTGCTTTGTTTTCTGTTTTTTTTTTTATATATATATATACATATATATAATTTCTGACTGGGTGCTTTGGCATCCACATACATACAAGCACAAGAAAATCGTATTATATTCAAAAATCAGAAATAGGAAATTACCAAGAATAACAACCGCAAAACAAACGAAACGAAAATCAAAAATAATATAAAGAAATCTAAAACCACTAAAAAAGACTAGCTTCGCACACACACACACACACACTCACACACACATACATACATACACTTGTGGACATACAATTAAGTTACTCATCCAATATATTTTTATGAGTGAATAAAATAACGGTACGTTATATGTTGATTCACGCAAATTTTTCCAAATATATAACAAAAATTTTAGAATTTCAATGTTTAATTTTGTAAATAATCAGTCATTTCTTAAGTGGACAAATAAGTAAGTCATTTTAATTATCGAAGGCAAATATTTGTATTAAGAAAACTTTATGGTAACCGAAAGGGTTTTATTGGTCGTTTAAAACGTTTTAGCACCTTTTGCGTAGTTCCATTTACCTCGCTAAATTACACTAGCCAACAAGGTTTTGGACTGGAGCAACCAAATATCTTTCCTATGGTAATTTGGTGGGCTGAACTCGAATCTGTAATTGGGTTTTCTCTATCACGTCAGGTTTTCGAGATACAAAAAAAAGTTTTTATTCGTTTTTTAAATAAAAATTCTTTAGTTTATTTAAAGTGAACGTCGTTTGTATCTTGTTAATTCGGTTTCACTTATTAGAGTCCAGCAATAATCTCCCAGCATGGTTTTATCAAAAAATCCTTGATAATTTCTTTAAATTTTCATTAAATCTTGGTGAGCACGCTCCTCTTGTTCCTCGCTCACCACACCTAGTTTTTTATGAAAAAAAAAAAAAAAAAATCTAAATGCGAATGAAGAAAATGCATTTTGAGTGTCATTCGTGCACATAATTCGTGATAATTTTTCAATAATTCAGCAACAATTTGTCTGTAGTTTTCACTCTTATTGTTTCCAAGAAAACTGTCCACGATGCTCTTGAAAATCGTAGTGTCAGTATTGACTGTTTTACAGTATTGCCAACATGCGATAAAAAATGAACAAAATTCAAATTTCAAATTTCAAATTAGAAATTAAAAACTAAAAATTAAAAACTAAAATTTAAAATTAAAAATTAAAAATTAATAATTAATAATAAAAATAATAATAATAATAATACAAAATTAAAAATTAAAAATTAAAAATTAAAAATTAAAAATTAAAAATTAAAAATTAAAAATTAAAAATTAAAAATTAAAAATTAAAAATTAAAAATTAAAAATTAAAAATTAAAAATTAAAAATTAAAAATTAAAAATTAAAAATTAAAAATTAAAAATTAAAAATTAAAAATTAAAAATTAAAGATTAAAAATTAAAAATTAAAAATTAAAAACTAAAAATTAAAAATTAAAAATTAAAAATTAAAAATTAAAAATTAAAAATTAAAAATTAAAAATTAAAAATTAAAAATTAAAAATTAAAAAATTAAAAATTAAAATTAAAAATTAAAAATTAAAAATTATAAATTAGAAATTAGAAATTTAAAAAGTTAAAAGTTAAAAATTAAAATTAAAATTAAAAATTACAAATTAAAATTAAAAATTAAAAATTAAAAATTAAAAATTAAAATTAAAAATTAAAAATTAAAAATTAAAAATTAAAAATTAAAAATTAAAAATTAAAAATTAAAAATTAAAAATTAAAAATTAAAAATTAAAAATTAAAAATTAAAAATTAAAAATTAAAAATTAAAAATTAAAAATTAAAAATTAAAAATTAAAAATTAAAAATTAGAAATTAAAAATTAAAAATTAAAAATTAAAAATTAAAAATTAAAAATTAAAAATTAAAAATTAAAAATTAAAAATTAAAAATTAAAAATTAAAAATTAAAAATTAAAAATTAAAAATTAAAAATTAAAAATTAAAAATTAAAAATTAAAAATTAAAAATTAAAAATTAAAAATTAAAAATTAAAAATTAGAAATTAGAAATTAAAAATTAAAGATTAAAGATTAAAAATTCAAAATTCAAATTCAAAATTTAAAATTAAAAATTAAAAAATTAAAAATTAAATCAAAAAATAAAAAACTTTATTTTCATTCTTTATTATTGTTTTTTTGTATTAAATAAAAATATTTTAAAACTTAATTTTTTTAGTATTTATAATTTTTAGCCAAGGATCATTTGATATATTTTTTTAATTATCTTATGACTTCTAAGGTCACAAAACAATCTTGCATAGGGATCAAACTTTGGGTATTGTAGCATTGGTGGTATTGGTTAAATAATGAATTTCATTGGTGTTCTATGAAGAACTGAAGGAACTTATAGGTTTTCTGCTCTCTAGAAGACATGACATGACAAGACATGATCATTGTTAACTTTAAATGTAATTGGTATTCAAATTTAATGTTTCAGTATCGGCAACAGTTTTAAAGTACCCAGTATTTGGTGGAGGGTATCAAAGATTCGGTACAGCCGAATTTAACACTCTTACTTGTTTTATACGAAACAGGTAAGTAAAGTATTAAATTCCGTTGAGCCGAATCTTTGATACCCTCAACCCGTTTTATAAGCACAATATTATAACCAAGATTGTCAATATTAAGATAAACAAGTAAGAGTGTTAAATTCGGCTGTGCCGAATTTTTTGATACCCTCCACCTGAGCCTTTAATTTTTAATTTTTGATTTTTAATTTTTGATTTTTAATTTTGGATTTTTAATTTTTATTTTTAATTTTTTATTTTTAGTTTTTAATTATTAATTTTTAATCTTTAATTTTTGTGTTTTCCATTTTCCATTTTTTATTATTCATTTTTCAGTTTTCTTTTCCAATTTCCATTCTTAATTTTTCAATTTTCATTTTCCATTTTCAATTTTTCAATTTTCAATATTCAATTTTCATTTTCCATTTTTCAATTCATTCATTTTCGATTTTCCATTTTGCATTTTCCATTTTTCAATTTTCATTTTCCATTTTTCATTTTCAATTTTTCAATTTTCATATTCAATTTTTCATTTTTCAATTTTCATTTTCCATTTTGCGTTTTCCATTTTCCATTTTTAATTTTTCATTTTTCAATTTTCATGTTCCATTTTCCATTTTTCATTTTTCAGTTTTCATTTTCCATTTTTCATTTTTTATTATTCATTTTTCATTTTCCATTTTCCGTTTTTCAATTTTCATTTTCCATTTTTCGTTTTCGTTTTTCATTTTTTATTTTCCACTTTTCATTTTTCAATTTTCATTTTCCATTCTTCATTTTTCAATTTTCCATTTTTCAATTCTCATTTTCCATTTTCCATGTTTTAATTTTCATTTTACATTTTACATTTTACATTTTACATTTTACATTTTACATTTTACATTTTACATTTTACATTTTACATTTTACATTTTACATTATACATTTTACATTTTACATTTTACATTTTACATTTTACATTTTACATTTTACATTTTACATTTTACATTTTACATTTTACATTTTACATTTTACATTTTACATTTTACATTTTACATTTTACATTTTACATTTTACATTTTACATTTTACATTTTACATTTTACATTTTACATTTTACATTTTACATTTTACATTTTACATTTTACATTTTACATTTTACATTTTACATTTTACATTTTACATTTTACATTTTACATTTTACATTTTACATTTTACATTTTACATTTTACATTTTACATTTTACATTTTACATTTTACATTTTACATTTTACATTTTACATTTTACATTTTACATTTTACATTTTACATTTTACATTTTACATTTTACATTTTACATTTTACATTTTACATTTCACATTTTACATTTTACATTTTACAATTTACATTTTACATTTTCCATTTTCCATTTTCTGTTTTTCATTTTCCATTCTCCATTTTCATTTTCCATTTTCCATTTTTCATTTTTAGTTTTCATTTTTTCTTTCATATTGGCGATTTTTTTTTATTATAACGTGATAACGATAAAAAAAATATGTGGCAATACTACTAACATGAGCTACGTTATTGTGTTCTTGGTATTGCTAATATATGTATATGCATAATTTTTTTGTGGCATTTTTTTATGTTGTTGTACAATTATAATGTTCTACCACTAAACTGTTACAACAAACACACTGGGTTTTATGTTTTTTTTAGAGGTATCTACATATTTTTGCTCGTATCTAATCACGATGATGCCCGATTTAGCCAATTTTCAGTACCAACCTGCTGGGAATTATGGCAAATGGTATTATTGTAGCCTTATCCAGTTAGATGGCTTTTTTTGTGAATGAGCGTGATTTCAACAGACAGACGGGCAGACGGACATCGCTATATCGACTCGAGCTGTGATAAGGATCAGGAATATATATACTTTATGGGGTCAGAAATTAGTTTTTCGATGCGTTACAAACGGAACGACAAACCTATATATACCCTCTGCCACTGACGTGTGGAGGGTATAAAAAGTCTAGATTTCAAATTATTATGGCTAGGGTTTTTACAATGATGTTGCATGTTCATGTTCTGTTTTTTCTTACTACACGAGCCACAACACGACTTAAAATATAACTGAACTCGAACCTGTTTATTGTACATGTACTGTGTTGTTTTTCAGTACACGTACCAGAACATGAACTTCAAATAAAGCAACACTCAAAAATGTGTGCTTTATGTGTGATTGAAACAAAAAGTATGTGATACAAAAATGTTCGTGTAAATAACGAAATATTAAAACGAACACAGTCATGGTTGTGCTGGGCACCGAAGAAAATTTAGAAACGCACATAATTGATATGAAAATAAAGATATGTGTTGGCTGCTTTTGAACAGAACATTGTGTGTTTCATGTGTGTATTTTCTGAACCTTGGTAAATACATACAATTAAATTTTTGATTCTTTAAAGAGATTCAAAGCATAACCATCTTGTTATTCTCCTACTCTCCACGATAAACCATTCGTTCACATGTCCATATGTATACATCGCATGCCCATATGTATACATTTTTCACTACTTTAGTTTTTTTATATGAAATTTTGTCGGAGTATTCTCTCACGTCATTCCACGGCTATTGGGCCTAGAGGTTCCAAATAAACTGCTCGAAATAATGACAGGCAATATTATCGTAGTTTGGGTACGTTCGTAAATGCATCATTGCAGCATAATAAAAGTAAAACGTTCAAAATAGCATCACTTGGCAGCACTGATTTACGTCAAAAGTTGTTTTATGCAAACAATTGACAGTGCTGCCGCAAATTTTTGCAACTATGGCATAATTTTAATTACTGATGCAATAGAGCGCAAAGCTTTAAAAAAATTAAGCATTGGTGCAGAATGAAAGAGTAAGTAGTGCAATATTCAAAAATTGTTAATACAAATTTAAATAATATCGTTTTATTTTATTATTTATTTAGGAATCCGCATGCTTTTTCGTTTTAATTTAATTTGAATAACTAAAAATTGTTTCATCTTTCTTTTAATTCTGTTTTTATTATAAGTTAACAAAAAGTTCTCATTTTTAGAATCAAGATTTTCAATAATATTTGTTAATGTTATTGTGGTTAACATGTTTTTTATCTTTTGCAAAACGTTCTAAAAAGCAAACTCTGTGCAATTGTTGAGCAGTTACAAAGCATCTGCAACAACTGATCATGCATCAGTAACAAAACTTGGCATAACTGCCGCAATGATGCACAAATTTACTGCATTTACAAACGTACCCTTTACTTTTTGAATGAGCGTGATTTCAACAGACATACAGACGGAGATCGCTATATTGACTCGTGTTTTTAATATGATCAAGAATTTATATCTGTACTCGCAAGCATTAATCGCCTAAGTCGAAAATCATGCTTTCGAGAAAAATAACTTTTTATATAAATGTAATGGGGCTTCAATACAACTTAGGTCAGTATGTTTTCATTAATAACTTTTTAAAAAACAGTGTTAGAGAAATGGGGATTTCAGGTAACTATAAAGCGTTGTTAGTACTTAATACAAATCGTTCTTAAGTCGACTTAGGCGGTTTCGCTTGTGACCACAGATATACTTTATGGGGTTGCAAATATTTATTTCAGTGCGTTACAAACGGAATGAGTGGAAAATATAAAAACAATGTAACTTATTTAGCCCTGTCCTTGGAACGTTGTTATTTGAATAAGAATGAATTTGAAATAACATGAAATTGAAATTTTGGGTTTCTTGAAAACACAAATTTTATATTTTGGAATTATTTTTCGAAATCATATTTTTTATTGTCAAATGACATGAAACATATGGTTTAGCTTCAGAACCATATGTTATCTAGAAACCGAGGTGCCATATGGTTGTATGCATGTTTTTCCTTAAGATTATAAAAAATGTAAAAAAAAAATTTATTTAAATATCATTTTACTTGTTCATTTAATTGTTTTTGTTCTTCAATTTCATTCAATTAAGAATGACTTCTTTTTTTGGAATAAGTTAGGCATCACCAAAGAAAATTCGAAATTCAAATAAATTGGATTTGACTGGCATCACTACTGTTTCGAACATAAAGAAAGTTGCAAAAAAAGTAAAAATATGTGATTTGAGTGAAATATTATTTTAAATTCCTTTATTCGTAATAATTAGTACATAAAGAATCTATGTTATAATTGAAAAAATTATAATGGAAAATAGATGCAAATAAAAAGTTTTTATTATAGTTATAGAACAACATCATCTCCAAAAGTATGTTTTATTAACATTGACTACTGATTACGAGTTTTTTTTTGAAATCAAAGCAAAATGTAGACGTTTTTTAAAATAGTTTTTTTTATAAAATCAATGTCTAGTTTTTTAATTTAATGACAAGGTTCAATAAAAAACATGTTAGAATTTAAATATCAATTGTTTTTTTTATCTCCTAAGTAGAAAAAAGGCCATTTATTTTGATTTCACAAAACCTTTTCTATGTGAATTAAAAAAAGAAAAAATATTCTTATTGAAATCATAGAACAGCAAAAAACTCGTAAATTTAAGAATTTTTTCATTTACGAGTTTTTTTTTTTAGTGATAGTGATTTCAAGAACAGGAGTGATTATTTCATATAGAACGTTTTCTTTTTTTTTTTTTGCTATTCTGAAAATTGATTTTATGAGATACACGGTTATTCCAGAAAACCTCAGATATACATATCGTACAAAATAAACTTTTACTTTTTATTGTTTTTAATAAAAATTAAAAAACCTTGAGTTTGAAATTTTTCAGGCTCAAGATCAAATGCTTTTACTTTAAATAAAGCAAAAACATTGGCACATTTGTTTCAAAAAATTGGTCTATATTCTGCATGACAGAAGACGGGAAGAGTCACCAACCCTCATCAGTAACCACAAGCAGTAGATAGTTTTTTAGGTAAAAAGTTAAATTCATATATATTTGCTGGAAACAACCAAATGAGAATTCAAGCAAAAGTTATACTATTTAAGCCTCTTCCAATATAACAAACTAAAATATAGAACAACTTTGAAACAAATATGTTTTGTATACGAGTACACATTGCATACTACAATATACATGTTTTTTTTTGTCTTGAAAAAACAAGAAAAACAATTTGTTTTGCTAAACTTACATTTAGCCCTCCTTATTTATAATTTTATTATTTTTTATAAAAATAAAATATCTTATTTTCGTTCTATATCATGTTAATGATTGAGTTTGTAATTATTCCGGCTCAAGATGATCATGACAGCTGTATAATAGGCTTATACGTATTTTTTAAACACAAAGGCTCACTGGTTTTTCATATACGGGCTAAAATTCTAAGACAAACTGCGTTTTTACTTTTTTGATATCTTAAAAAAAAGTTCCGCACCAAATACATTTTCTGCAGCAAAAATGTGCATTTTTTAATTCCGGCCGATAGCCTCAGCTGCTAGTGTTTTATTTTCTTAGTTATAATTTTAATTATAATTAAAATGTTGTAAATAAATAAATAAATAAATAATTCCAAAAAATCTCATATTTTCGTAATGACAAAAATTTTTTTGTTAATGAACCATCTACTAGTACCCGAATTTTATAGATTTTGATTCGCTGATCACGAATCTGCTGTTTATTTTAAAATCCATTAAGTGGTTTTTGACCATTTGAAAATTTGCAAAAAAAAAAATAAAAATTTGCCATTACATTAACCGCTTTATGAAGTTTTATAAATTTTGAGTTCTAATTACGAATATCGCACGTATTCCAAAATATTCGCTAATTCAGATTTTGCAAAAAGTTACTTATTTTTTCAGCACAATATCATTTATGCACATTCACAGTTTGGTCCGCTGATCACATCCCTAACATTTATTTTTCAATATATTGAGTAATTTTTGCATAAGGTCGTTTGAGATTTCTCTGTATATAAAATTGTAGGTACTGATTTGCAGTATTCAAAGGTAATCACACTACTAATAACATCACTGCTTTATAAATAATTTCCGAAATATATTTCTTTGATGGCAATTGATATTTTTAATTATATATAGATTGAAAGAAATAATACACACATTAAATTTTATAGTAAAAAATCATATTTAATATATAAAATATTATGTTTTTACTGTAGTGATATATAAAAATCGTATATTTTCATGTATAAAAAAACATATAAATATAATTTAATTATAAGTTTGAAATTTTAAATTTAGGACAAGAACTGATTTACAAAATGGATATATGTTTTGAATAATTTTTACTCCCCTTTTTGCACAAATATTTGACCTTTGGCATGGTATTGCAGATGGTTCTTTGATCCAATGTTTATTAAAACAAGTTTTAGCTTTAGGGAAATTTTCTAGCGCTTCGTTTATAATACCAAAATGGTTTGAATCAAAGTTATGATTCGAAAACCAAACATGCGACCACGGTCCAGATATGAATACACATATGTCATGTAGTTGTGATATATAATTGACGATCAATATATATGCTAAGAATGCCATTATCGCTCTCGAATTCCATCTAGCATTAGTCAAAGGCGGAATTTTTTTTAAATTAATAAATGGAAATTCTTTTTCTTTTAGAAAATATTTAAAGGCCATGCATAGCTCTGCAAGAAATTTCATATCATCTCGCCATATTATATTTTCCACTGTTATTTTTCCGAATTTTGTTTATAGCTCATTTTCAAATTATCATATGACGACAGCAATATCTTTACAAATTCATACTCCATATTTGGTGATGTAGTATCTCCCCCTAAACGCAATTTTTTTATATATTTTCATTTATAGTTATATATATACAGAAATCACAAATTACCAAATTTTTGATCCATAGCGTGTCTTAGGACTAAATCCAGAACGTGATGTTGACAGCTGATATACTGCGGGGGAATTTTGCATTTTGATATATACAGCCCAATTCTAAATATTCCCAGGGAAATGAGTTCCCGGGGAATTCATTTTTCCCGAGAATAAATCCTCCTATTCTAAACAGGCGGGGAAAAGAATAATATGGGAGAGAGAATTTCGATTATTCGAAGACAGCTGTTTTGCTGCAGTTATTTTGTTTTGTTTACAAATTTAAAAATTTTTGTGGAAATTAAAAGTAAAACTTTTTTAAAATCTTTAATAAATTAAAAATAAATACAAAAAATTTTCAGTTTAGCGTTTCTGATGGTAGATGAAGCAGAAGAGCAGCAGCAGGACAAGACGGAGCAAAGCATGCAACATCAGGGTTGGCTTGTATTGTGTTCAAAAGAACATGAATTTGTTTTTTGTTTGTTGCTTTTGACCTGAATGCCATAATAATATTATTATACGAAATTCTAAATGATATACATATATTACTATTTTTCTTAAAAATATTAAATAATTACATTTTTCGCAGCACTCCCCCGCAATTTTTTGGCGGAATTATTCCCAAATTATTCTCCCTTTTATTGACATTCAGAATAGCTACTTTTTTCCCGGGGAAGAGTTACCCATTTTCGAAGTTCTTTTAGAATAAGGGTAAAGGGAAAAGAGAAAAAATTCCCGGGGAGATTTTATTAAGAATAGGGGAATAGGGAAAAAATTCCCAGAGAATTGTTATTGAGAATTGGGCTGATAATAGTAATTTTGTAGTTTCGATACAATTCCATTTCTTATTCCAGTGTTGACGGCAGTAGTATCACATATAATTACTTTAATGGAGTCTAATAAATCGAATTTTTCGATAATTTCGAAAATACCATTAAAAATGGTGGAACTTTTTCCGTCATTTAAGACCAAAGCTCCTAATTTTATTTCTTTATCTGCGTTTTTAAGTAAAATTACTTGAATTTCCTTGCCTTTTATTTTCTTTCCGTCAAAGTGTAAGGCCCATAGGTTATTTTTAAGACTATTAATGTATTCAGCCTCTCTTGCTTCTGAAGCTTTTAAGCATTGCCTCCAGACAGTCGATTGTACTGGAGTAGGTATATTTAAACCACAACTTGATAGTTCTTTACATACATTAGATGCTTTTGAAGATGACATCTTTGCGTTATTTCCTAATAAAGCTGCAACCATTGGTGGTTTCTCTTTTTTGTTCAGCGACTTTTGGATATATGTAGTCGGTTAATAGTTCTCATCGATAATATCGGTTTCACTAAAACTGCTACCTTCATCTAATTCGTTTGATATTTGACCACATGTTGGTATCTCTTTATTTGTAGATTTGGAAGTTATATCAAAAATGTTTTTAAACAATCCTATTTTTTTTTTTTGACTTTTTAATTTTATTTTAATACTTTTTAAGAAGTAATTCAATTTTTCTGATTATATTTTTTTTCTTCACTTTTAGTTAACTCTTTATATATTATCAAAATATTTTTACTTTTTTGTTGTTTGTTTTCTTTAGACAATGTCAAATATCGTCCAATAATAAATCTTCACTAGGTTTTTGGTGTAAGTAAAATAACGGCTTACAAAATTGATAATTTTGCGTATCACCCATCTTTGCTATATTTCACTGTTGATGACAACTGTACAGAATTAAAAAGCTATGAAATTTACAACGCACACAGTTTACAACTGAATTTCACAATAAAAACCCTTCAGAAATGATGTAAAAGTTAATGCCAATTTCAAGAAATAGGAAACAACAAGTAATTCTGTGAGCAAAAGAAACTGAGTGATAATTTGACAAATGTGAGCAAATCAGCCATTTAAAAGTTACTGTAAAAAACAGCTGACAATATACCCTGTAGGTATACCCTGTATCTGACTAGTAGATGGTTTATTAACAAAAAATTTTTTGTCATTACGAAAATATTAGATTTTTTTGGAAATAAAAATGCACATTTTTTGCTGCAGAAAATGCATTTGCATTTTTTTTTTTAAGATATCAAAAAGTAAAAACGCAGTTTGTCTTAGAATTTTTGTCTGCATATGAAAACCCAGTGAGCCCTTCGCGTTTTGCAATTTTTTTATTTTCCGCATAAGCCTACTGTATGTATAACCTGTCATGCAGAATATACATAAATTTTTTGAAACAAATTGCCAATGTTTTTGCTTTATTTAAAGTAAAAACATTTGATCTTGAGCCTGAATAATTTCAAACTCAATCATTAATAAACTTTTACTTAAAGTTGGTTTTCTCAACAAAGTTTGTATTGAAAACTGTTTCATAAACCCGCATTTGGTATGCAATAAATTTTATGAATAAGGGTGTAAGAATTTAATTTAAAAAAAAAAAAAAAAAAAAATGATGAAAAATATTCAAAAACAGGCAAATGCCTCCCTTTTTAATAATTGAGATTTGAACTTGTATCTATTCCACATACACTAGTACTTGCACTTTTTGTTCATGCACTTGTAACACATTTACCTAAAGTCAGGCCTATGAGCAGTGCGGTCTATAAAAAGTTTTTATATTGTAAATGTTTACTTGATATCAATCGCAGGCGAATTTGCAACACTAACAATTTCTATTTTTAGATTATTTTTGTGCATTAACACATTTAATAAATAATTATTTTCCAACCTATTTTTTTATCATATTATTTTTTAAGGGTTTTGGCTTATGTTTTGCATGATATATGCGCTCTTCAAAAAATGTTTAATGTGTATATGTTTTTAATTCTAATGTTTACTAAATCATTTTACTTTAGCTAATAATTTCTTATCATTTCTTTTCATATCTCTCTCTTAAGGTCTTGACGCTTTAGTTCGAGAATTTAAATCTGGTCGTGTTACATTAAGACGTAATCGTCGCAAAACTCAAACCAACGATGCTTTACAAGAAATGTTCCAAGTTTTGGAAATTAGTCAAAAACAAAATCGCAATTCAAAAATGTGTGTGAACATGCATGCCTAACCAAACATCGCCTGAATTATATAAACGAATGAGAAAGAAAAACCTAAACTGCCGCCTGATGAAATCATTTAATATGTGAACACATGTAGACTGTTTGTAGAAAGCTCAAAGGCCTTTGCCAACTATAAGATTTACCATATATTTTGATGTCTGCTAAGGAAGTATTTCATTTCGAAATTGTCCAAAATATTATTTTTGCTCTCTTATTATTTTGTTTCTCACATTTTATTTAAAAACATTTATTTTAGATTTAGTTTTTTTTTAGTTTTTAATATTTTTTCGATTTTTTTATGATGCATATTTTTTTATTAATTATTATTATTTACAATAAAGTTTATTTTTTTTCTAACGATATTTGTAGTTTTATTTATTTATTTACAACTATTGAAAACGGTGTGAGTTTTCCATTACTTTTGAGTACTTTGAATATGTGAGCAGTAAAAAAAAAAGATAAAAATATATTCATTCTCAAATTCAACAATTAACGAAGAAAAAGTAGCCAAATTATTATACTTCTGTTCTACAAAAACATTTGCATACTTTTAGGAGTAACATTTAATTCATATACGAACATGAGTCGCCCGGTTAATGTTAGATATTTTGAGCCTAGAAATATGCTTTATTTGTGTGGGTAATTTATTATTATTGCATTAAGTCATCTCTGTTGTTTATTCTGTTCGCCTGGTATTTTTGATAAATTTCAGAAATTCACAAAATAAATGCGAAGGCACACAACAGTTTTGTGTGTGTGTGTGTGTGAGTGTGCTATTGAATTATGAGAATGAGGGAGGGATTGTTGTTTTTTTTTTTTAAAGACTAATAAAGAATAATTAAAAAAAGTGGAATAAGCAATAAAATTTGCAATAAGTTAATTAACAAGGGAACCACCAGAAGGAAATATGTATTTACTATTGAAATAAGCAGCCCAATACTAAACAAAAATTTCTCACTTTTCCTTTTTCTCCTATTATGAATAAAAATGCCTTCATCCGATGGGGAAAAATGTAGTTATTCTAAATGCATTTAAAATTAATTTTTTTCCCTAAAAAAATCTAACTTGCAAACAGACCGAGTTTACATAAAAATGTATGTAATATTTTGTTAAAAAAAATTAAATAAGAAAATAAATATTTTATTTTTCTTACAGATCGCCGACCACAAATAAAGCACAACTTTTAATTTTAATGGAAGCCAATTTCAGGCATTGATTGTGGTTTCCATTGATTCTTCCCGCAATATTCTTCTAACAATCCTTTAGCTATTTCGTTGTTGTTATTCTACAATACCAA
Source organism: Cordilura impudica (assembly GCA_963682025.1). Classification (NCBI taxonomy): domain Eukaryota; kingdom Metazoa; phylum Arthropoda; class Insecta; order Diptera; family Scathophagidae; genus Cordilura; species Cordilura impudica. The sequence goes on from OY821517.1 coordinate 50,374,621, forward strand.
TTTCCTCTACAAGTGATCCTATCATAGCTTTGCTATTCATTTTTTATTTAATTTTTCTTTCAAATAATTTTATTTGCGTTTGGACACACAAAAAACAATATATAAAATTAATTGTGAACAAGCATTTATTGTAAGTAAATAAAACAACATAATTTATATATTTCTTGTATATTTATATATAAACATTTAATTTATTCTCAAATATTATCTTAATATAAAAACCGTATATTGGTTAATACACTTAAAAAATCTTTGGCCATTTATTAAATAAAGATCCAAAATGAAAAACTAAACCATTAATTAATTTATAACAAAAAAAAAAAAAAATTTTAAATTAAATAGATTATTAATATAAAATTTAAATATTGCTGGAAAAGCTAAATCATTAAGAAACAAACTTTTTTAAACGAATATTGCAAATAATTTTTTTTTTTAAACAATAATTTTGATTATTTTTTTTTTCTGTCAACTAATTATACATTAAAATAATTAAAAATAAAGAATATCAATATATATATAAAGCGAATTATATAAAAAAAAAGAATATATTAACATTTAATTGTATAATTGACTTAATTCTTTCGTTATTTATGCTATTTAATATAAATATTTTGTTTAAAAATTCTTTTATAAAATTGAAATTTGTTTTCTTGTGTGGCACTTTCTTATAAATAGTTAAACAATAGTTTCTTTCTTTTTTTGTGCGTTTTTCTTCTTTTTGTTTAAAATTTAAACAACTAAGCAAATACTGAGTTTTCTTTATCAGTACGATTTGTTTGTTTTTAAAATGGAAATATTTTTTTTTTGTATTATTTTTAATAAGTAGTCATATTTATAATAAAATCAAAGAAAATATAAAATAACTTTTTAACATTTAGTTTTTTCAAAATGACACAAGTTAAAATTTAAAACATAGGAAGACTTTAGTAAAAATTACAACAAAAAAACAAAAGCTACAAAAGGAATCTATTAGTTTAGAATTATTCTTAAAACATTTTAATATCAATTTATTTCTAAAAAAAAAATAAAATACATTATTTGTATGTAAATATAGCGTTCGTCGTCAATTGAATGTCGAATTTTTTTGTTTTATCTTTTTGGCACTTGTTTACTATGTTTCCTCTTATTTTTTATTGTGTTTGTTTTTGTATTATTATTATAAATATTATTATGGCTTAACTTTGGTTACATACTTAGTAATAATGTATGTTTCTATTTTAGCTCATGTGTGTTTGGCTGTGTGTGTGTGTGTGTTTGAAACCTGAAACTATGGAATGTGTTTGCTAATCCTTGATGGTTTGGGTGGTGGTGTAGGAGGCCTTTTCTTGTCATCGATAGCATTTGAGGTTATAAAAAAATTTTTGGCTTCCACAAATTCATATGAGTTGTTGACAATACTGGTGGTTGTTGAACAGGAAGTGGTTCGTGTTATCGTTCCAGTCGGACTCATGACGCCTCCCAATGCAAATGAACTAGAATTCCAGTCCAAGCTATAGTTGAGACTAGAAAAATCGGTAGAGTCACGGGTTTTGGCTGGCAACGGTGGTGGTATGAGATCCTCCTCCGATGTGGAATCGGTAGTATCTACGGAATTGCGATTACTACTATCGGCACCTGATAGAGATTGTGTTTCGGCGGCTGAAAATCCTTTCATGCTGGCCGTTGGTGTTGCTATGCTAGCCGGTCGCGACAAACGTCTTTCTTTTTCCATTTCCGAACGTAATGGACGTTTAGGTGTGAGCTGTAAAGAAAACGTTATAATATTTAAAATTTATTTATTAAAATAAATAAAAACAAATAAGAGTGTCAAATTCGGCTGGGCCGAATCTTTGATACCCTCCACCGGCATTTTAAACTCAATATTACAACCAATAGTGGGTACGGCTACCACTTTAAATCTGTTGTCGGTACTGAAATTTAAATTTCGAATGCAAATTAAATTTAAAGTTAATTTCTATTCTAATTCCTTGTTATAAAAAACAATTATCGGTCTTCTATAGAACGAATTCGTTACTATTTGAAAAATGGCATTATTTTTATTTTACTAGAGTAGAAAATATTTAACATACATATATTGTTGTTATTTTTATAGTGCGTTTTGTACAAAAAAAAAAAAAAATACGAACAGTTTTTAAAAGACTTTAAATGAGTGAGCTTAATGCTCAATACTCAAATTGTAAAAATAATGTAAAACCAATTTACAATAATGATAACATTGATAACAAAAGAAAAAGAAAAAACAACAATATGGATAGTTCAACTATACATAAACAGTTCAGAAACAATTATTACTCAGTGCTTGACTGTGAGAACGATGCACAATGTGACAAAGAATTGCTAAACAAATTTGTAAAGCATGTTAATGATAATAAAGAGAAACCTCAAACTTCTCATTCAGCTAATACATCTACTAACAACGATTTGAAAACAAAATCCAACGAGACAGTGTTTAACTTAGAAAAATCAAAAAATAAAAAAATACCACCAATAAACATTGTCGATATAGACACAAAACAATTAATTGAATTCATAAAAAATGGATTAAAAATAAATGATTTCAAAATAAAAGAATTCAGAAATAAAAAATCTCTATTTTTGAATACTCTTGAGGACTTTTTAAGAGTTAAAGCTTTTTTAGAAAAAACTAAAACGAAATTTTTTACCTTTACGCCGAAAGGTATAAAAACCAAAACTTATTTACTTAAAGGTCTCGATGCTAGCGTGGATATAGAAGATATTTTAAATGAGTTATCAACATTTGAAGATGATGATTTAAAATTTATAAAAATTAGTCCTTTTTCAACAAAGTCATCTATTGAAAAAGGGCACAAACTACCAATATTCATTGTACAAGTATCTCCTGAAAGCAACATCAACAAATTAAAGAGCATTAAAGTTATTTTATACCGTTGCGTTAAATGGGAACATGTGAGAAGACCCGAAATACCGCAATGTCGTAATTGCCAAGGCTTCTTCCATAGTGCTGCCAACTGCTACCTTCCCACGAGGTGTGTAAAATGTAATATGGAACATGAAAGGGGTAAATGTCCTGTTAATATAGTTCAACCAGAGGAAAAACACAAGTTATTCTGTGTTTTATGTAACAAATATGGCCATCCTGCATCTTACAGGGGATGCGAGAAATACAAACAACTGAAACAAAAACTTAGTATTAAGAAAAAAGATTTATTAGAAAACAAGGGTTATAATACTAATCAATATATTAATGCAGAAACTTCTTTTGCAAATATAGTTAGAGGAAATAACTCTTTAAATACAGATTTAAATAATTATAACATAGCTAATACAACAAATATATCATTTATGCAGGAAATGAAAAACATGATGTTGAATCTCAATAATCAAATTATAACCTTACAAAAACAATTAAATCTACAGGCGTCTAGAATAGACACAATCTTTTCTATGTTAGAGTAATGGCATCAATTAATCAAACAAACACAATTTCAACAAGTCTTAAAATAATACAAATAAATGTAAATTCCTTAATACAGATAAGTAGAAGGTATGAACTTAAACAATTTTTTATGAAAAATAATCCTGACATTGTACTTCTAAACGAGACAAAACTTAACGCTAAACATAAAATAGAATTCGAAAATTATAAAATCATTAGAAAAGATAGAAAAAATGCCATTCAAGGGGGAGGCACAGCAATACTAATAAAAAATAACTTAAAGTATAATAGTTACACAAATAAAGACATAAATTCTCTTAAAAATTTAGAAACTTGTATAATTAGAATTCCTATGATAGGAAATAAAACTTTATATTTAATCACCCCTGTTCTTGAAACCACTATCACAAAAAAAAAACTCGTAAATGAAAAAATTCTTAAATCTACGAGTTTTTTGCTGTTCTCTAACTTCAATAAGAATATTTTTTCTCGTTTTAATTCACATAAAAAAGGCTTTGTGAAATCAAAACAAATGCCCTTTTGTTCTACTAAGCAGGTCTTAAGAGATAAAAAAACTAATTGATATTTAAACTCTAACATGTTTTTTATTGAACCTTGTCATTATTTTAAAAAATTAGACATTAATTTTTTGAAAAATAAACGATTTTAAAAAACGTCTAAATTTTGCGTTGATTTAAAAAAAAAAAAACTCGTAATCAGTGGTCGATGTTAATAAAACACACTTTTGGAGATGATGTTGTTCTATAACTATAATAAAAACTTTTTATTTACACAATCTACTTTCCATTATAATTTTTTCAATTATAACATAGATTCCTTATGCACTAATTATTACGAATAAAGGAATTTAAAATAATATTTCACTCAAATCACATATTTTTATTTATTTTTTGCATATGATTGCCACAACTTTGTTTATGTTCGAAACAGTAGTGATGCCAGTCAAATCCAATTTATTTGAATTAGGAATTTTCTTTGGTGATGCCTAACTTATTTCAAAAAGAGAAGTCATTCTTAATTGAATGAAATTAAAGAACAAAAACAATTAATTATTTTTTTTTACTTTCTTTATAATCTTAAGGAAAAACATGCAAAAATTACTTAAGCTTTTTTTGTGAGAGTGACTAAAGAACCATATGGCACCTCGGTTTCTAGATAACATATGGTTCTGAAGCTACACCATATGTTTCATGTCATTTGACAATAAAAAACATGATTTCGAAAAATACTTCGAAAATATAAAATTTGTGTTTTCAAGAAACCCAAAATTTCCATTTCATGTTATTTCAAATTCATTCTTATTCAAATAACAACGTTTCAAGAACAGGGCTGATTATCTGCCTATTACCCATCAGGAAATAATAATAATCATTTTAAGTCAGAGCTATATAAGCTTTTTGAATGTATGAATTTACAAAATGATAACAACTATTATATTCTAGCGGGAGACCTTAATTGCAAGCATATAGACTGGGGTAACCTAATTAATAACCCAAAAGGAAATCATTTGAAAGAATGGTTATATGAAAATGAATTACAATTTCGATGTAAGATGTATGCTCCAAGTTTACCATCATTTCCTCGTACCGGGTCATACTTGGATATATGTATAGCGGACTGCAGGTTATATATTCGTACCCAAAACAACTCCTTAAATTTTTTGGAAGTCCTAGACTACGATAGTGACCATAATGCGATACAAATTGTTGCTTATTTGAATAATGAGTACGAATTTTTCACATTTCTTGAAGAAAAACTTATTTACAAAGACAACTTTAAAAAAACTAACTGGTTGAAATTTCAAAACAAAATTGTACAAAATTTAAATAACGATACACAGATACCAAATAATCGTAATCTTTCAAACGCTGAAATAGACTTTCATATTAACAGATTACACGCTGTTATAACCAAAGCAATTGAAGAGGTAGTACCAAAATATAAAAAGAATGATAATTTTACCAGGATAACAAATTCCAGAATTAAAATGCTTTATTCAGAAAAAAGTAAAATATTAACGATAATTAAAAGACATAATAGATTAGAATATGTATTATCAGAGGCCACAATTAATTTATTGAAGACGAAATTAAAACTCGTGAAAAAGCTTATAAATGAAAACTTCAAAATTGCAATTAATAGACGTATGCAAGAAAAATTAACAAATATGGATCCAAAAGATTCAATAAATATGTTTGGACAAATAAAAAAGAATTTTAAAAAATTTAAACCATTGAATCTTCAACATATTACAATCCCCAAAGATTCTGAATATTTGTTGATTAATGCTGGAATTGATACACAAAACTTGGAAAAAGATAATCTAAATAACTTTATTGTACAAGAACAGGAACAGATTTTAGATACCATAGGTAGCTATTTACAATCAATTCATTCTCACAAAGAAATTAATCAGGAAAACATTATACATACTAAAGTAATTGAATCCTTCAATATGTTTATTGAAACAAAAACTTTATTCGAAGGTAATCGAACCACCGTAACTAACTTTAGCAGTAACTTGTTGTCTGACAACATAGATGAATCTCAATTCAATAACTTCTTTATAACAAGGTCAAATGTTTTATACATATTCTCGAATTTGAGAAATAAACTATCTTCTGGGATTGATAATGTCCCAAATATAGTTCTAAAGAATATTCCCCAGTCTATGATTCTCGACTACTGTAAGCTATTTAATAATATGCTTAATAATTCTTATTTCCCAAATAAATGGAAAACAGCAAAAGTGGTAATGTTACCAAAAAAAAAAAAAAAAACAATGATACTAGTAATATCAAAAACATGCGCCCCATAAGCTTATTACCCAATATAAGCAAAATATTTGAAATATGTATCAACAATATCATAAACAAATTTTGTATAGATAAAAATTTAATAAGTGAAAAACAGTTTGGTTTCAAATATAAACATTCTACAACTAACGCTATACATTTGCTAACATCAAACATCAATTGGAACTGGAATAAAAAAATATGTACAGGAGCTTGCCTTATTGATATGGAGAAAGCGTTCGATAGTATATGGATTCCTGGTCTTATAATTAAACTATGCCAATATCAATTCCCATTACATAAGATTATTTTGATATATAATATGATATGCCAAAAAAACTTTATAATTTATCATCAAGACGTAAAAAGTAGTAAAATGTTTAAGATAGTCAACGGATTACAACAAGGAACTGTAAATTCGCCTATTCTTTTTAATTTGTATATGTTAGAACTGCTAAAGCAAGTCGACAACATTATAGCATTTGCCGACGATATTGTCATTTATCAAGCTGAAAGTAAAATCGAGCTTATTAACCAAAATCTTCAAAATACTTTCAATATAGTAGAACAATATACAATTGACTGGAATATGGAAATAAATGCACAAAAGTGTGAATCTATCCTCTTCAGACCCCCAGTTAACAAATGCAATTACAATATAAGAAAATACTGGAAACAGTTTGGAATAAAATCAAATTTATCAAATTGTAATATTCAAAACAAGAATGTTGTAAAATACTTAGGAATCTATTTAGATAAATTTTTAAACTTTAACCATCATGTTAAAGAAATAATTACAAAAGCAAAAAATGCATATTTCCTATATAGGCCATTGTTTCATTCCAAATATATTAAAACTAGAATAAAGATAATAATGTATCAGTCACTGGTCAGACCTATCATAACCTACGGTTGCCCAATATGGTTCAACATTTCGCCATCATACATGGAAAAGATCAGAGTTTTTGAAAGGAAATGTTTGAGAGCATGTACGTCATTATATAGATCTTCAGAAAGTAATTATATTAAGTACATTTCTAATAAGATATTATACAACAGTGCAAATATTATTAGAATAGACAATTTTATAATAAAATTAATTAGAAATAATATTTTAAAATGTACTCAATGTACGGAAAATAATCTTATTATGGCACCGTACTACATAAATGAAAGATACATAATTGATTCCCTTAAAACGGGGTTTGTACCACCTGAGGCTTTTATTTACCTCGACAACAAACAAATTATTCAAAATAAAAATGGCATCCCAATCTTCTACCACAATCATAGAAGAGCCAATATAAAAGAAGTGAATTGCAATACAGAATATATAAATATAAAATATGATACCAGCATATCAAATAAAGATTTGAAATTTATAAAAAAAATTAAATACCAAGACATTTTGGTGGCTACCTACATAATTCAACATATCCCCTGCTTTTTTTTTTATTTTAACCCTTGACTATTTCCTCTGTTATAAAAGCAATGTTTTTTAAAAAAATCTTTCATTGCAAAAATCAATTATCAATTATCTATTTTTTCATTTAAAATAAAGAAAATTATATTAATTGTAAAACCTAAATTTTTATTATATTAATAATACTCGAGAGCCCGATTAAGGGACATTGTATATTCAAAATGTTATTATTACTAGTTGTTTATTATAGTATAATTATAATTATTGTAAATAAATAAACTTGAAAAAAAAAAAAAAATTCATTATATAACGCAACCAGCGTTATAATACCAAAAGAATAAAACACCAATAAGAAAGTTTTGAGATAATTCATGATAATTCCAAAAAAAAAAAAAAAAAAAAAAAATAAATAAATAAACTGATTCTTGGCTAAAAATGTCCAGATATTAATATTAAAAAAGCAAATTTTAAAATATTTTGATCTGAATTAGCTAGAAATTTTTAATTCTTAATTTTTAATTTTTTATTTTCAAAATTTTATTATTAATTTTAAATTTTTAATTTTACATTTTTAGTTTTTCATTTTTCATTTTTTTATTCATTTTTAATTTTTCATTTTCCATTTTCATTTTTAATTTTTAATTTTTAAATTTCCATTTTTCAATTTTCATTTTTAATTTTATTTTTATTTATTTATTTATTTTCCATTTCCTGTACAACAAGATTTAATCCTATATTTAAAGTACAGGAATTCAATATCCAAAAATTACATTAAGGCAAACATGTGTATAGTAGAACAATTATTCAAAAAAAATAAAAAAATACACATATCGTAAATTACATTTAAGCTTGTTCAAAAAATCTAAATAAAAACTGCTTAAAACTATTTGCGTTGCTATTAAGTTGTTGGGTATGTGGAAGAATATTCCAAAGACGTGAAGCATACAAGTAAAACTGCCATTCAGATGCAAGACAACGGTGAAGTGGAATAATAATGTTTTTTCCTCTTTGCGATCTTGCAAACCGAATTTTTTCGAAAAGGTATAGTGGGGTTTGTGTATAGATAATTTTGTGTAGATAACGAAGTACACGGATCTTAAGAAGGCTATCGAACGAGACGCCATAAAGATTTGCTGAAATGTGGGAGACTTGAGAATGCTTTCGTAATCCATACACATATCTAATAACATTGTTGAAGATAACGTTAAGTCTTCTTTTGCTGGTAGAATCGCAGCTTGCAAAAAGCTCACATCCATAAATTAAACTTGGAATTAGATATGTCTTAGCGAGTAGAATTCTTATTCGTAAAGGGGTGATATATTGTGATGTAAGTTTGTCCGACTAGTACGTTTACATTATTTGTCCATGTTAAATTGCTATTGAAAATCAACCCAAAGTTCTTGGCAGAATTTACAATTGCTATTTTTTCCCCATTTATTAATATATCATCACTTATGGCAGGATCAGTTGTTCTTTTATGAATTATCAAGCACTTTGACTTATTTGGATTAAGACAAAGTCCATTTGCTGTTGCCCAGAGAAAAATCTTTTGTAAATCATCGTTTAGCCTAGCTATATTAGCGGCAACAGATTGCATTGGACTGCTTAGATATAATTGAACATCATCTGCATACATGTGAATTTTACCATGTGAAATTGAAATTGCATAAATTGAAAAAAGTAAGGGTCCAAGTATTGACCCTTGAGGCACTCCTCTGATGAGTCTTAAAGGATTAGACCATATGTTATTCACGTTAACGGATTGCAATCGATTTGTTAGGTAAGAAGAAAGAAGCCTCGTTGAGGCATCAGAAAACTTAAAAAAGTGCATGAGTTTCATGCAAAGTGTGCTATGGTCAACCGTATCAAAGGCCTTCGAATGGTGAAGAAGCACCAAAAAATTTAAATTACCATTATCTAGTTCACTCCGTATGTTTTCGGAGACATCCGACAAAGCAGATACGCAACTATGATGTGAACGAAATCCTTACTGTGCATCGGTTAACAAATTGTTTTCTTTGATAAACAAGCTCATTTGCAGGTGCAAAAGTTTTTCTAGCACTTTTGATAGATAACATAAAATAGCTATGCGCCTGAACTCCGTATTTGTTTTCGGTAATGCAACAATTCTTGCATGTTTCCATTTAGATGGAAAAGTACTGGACATAATGATTGTGTTAAATAAGTACGTCACATACGGTAAGACTAATGGTAGCAATATTTTTATAAACTTTGGATGCATATTATCACAGCCCACTGCGTTAGATTTCATAGACGAAAAACTTGAAAAGACATCAGATTGGCTAACGCAAGAAAATTCAAAATTATTAACATTGTTTGAGGCATTACTTGTATTCAAGCATGAAAAGTTGTAAAAGTTTTTATTGATTGGTCTCACAGGTATATCAGTAAATGATTTATTTAGTGTATCAGCATCGACTTGACAGTAATTTGTCTTATCTACATTAACAATTCTAATTTCACGAATTTGCTTCCATGTCTGTCTACAGTCAACTGCGGCACTAAAACGACTAGAAAAATATTAAATTTTTACACTATCAATTTCATTATCAATTTAAATTTTTCATTTTCCATTTTCCATTCTCCAATTTTCATTTTTCGGTTTTAAGTTTTAGTTTTCATTTTTAATTTTTCATTTTCCATTTTTAATTTTTCATTTTCCATTTTCCATTTTTCATGTTCCATTTTCTACTTTTCATTTTCCATTTTCGATTTTTCATTTTTAATTTTCCATTTATCATTTTCCATTTTTAATTTTTCATTTTCCATTTTTCATTTTTGATTTTCCGTTTTTCATTTTTCATTTTCCATTTTTCATTTTTCCATTTTTCAAATTTCATTTTTAATTTTTCATTTTCGATTTTCCGTTTTCCATTTTTCAATTTTCATTTTTCCATTTTCCATCTTTCATTTTTAATTTTTCATTTTCCATTTTTCATCTTCCAATGTTAATTTTTCGTTTTTCATTTTTAATTTTTCATTTTCCATTTTTCACTTTTAATTTTTCATTTTTCATTTTCCATTTTTTATTTTCCATTTTTCATTTTTCCAATTTTCATTTTTCATTTTCTGTTTGCCATATTTAATTTTTAATTTTTCGTTTTTCATTTTCCATTTTTCATTTTCCACTTTCCATTTTGCATTTTTCATTTTCCATTTTTCATTTTTAAAATTTAATTTTCCAATTATATTCTCCATTTTCAATTTTTCATTTTCTATTTTTCATTTAAAATTTTTCAATTTTCATTTTCCATTTTTAATTTTTAATATTAAATTTTCATTTTTCATTGTTAGGTTTTCATTTTTAATTTTTAATTTTTAATATTTAACTTTTATTTTTATTTATTATTAATTTATTTCGATGCGTTACAAACGGAATGACAAACCTATATAAAAAACCGGTTTTAATAATTTAGGAGCAGTTTTTAATATATTTATAATTAAACTAAACTATTTATAAGTAATTAAATCAAAATATAATACTGTTTTTATAAACCAGCGATTTTTTTATTAATAATAAAAAAACACATGTATTTTTAGCACTTTTCAAACATTAACAAACGTGCTGAGCTGACAAAAAAGTTTCAAAAAGTGTATATGAAACTCAAAATATTACAGACGAACCGAATGGTATACGTCTGAAACTAGAGACCAAATAGAGTAAAACAGTTTTGTAGTTTGTGATATTGTTTCCTTTAAAAAGGAAACGATTTTATTTAAATTCTTTATCTAGTCCTACGATATAAAGGTGATCCATTTCGAGGTTCCCTACTTTTTTAAACAAAAAAAAAAAAACACAGAAAGTTCAAATTTAATGGGGAATGTTTATTATCATTTGAAAGAACATTCTTTGGAATTTATTTTTTGAAGATTATGTCTATCAAATGTTGGCCGCGGCTAAGTCTCAGATGGTCCATCCGTTGAGTCCAATTTTCGATGACTCGTTCGAGCATTTCGAGTGACACATACGTTTCAAATGAAAGAGGAGAATCTTCAAAACTTTATCCTTGAATATCTTTTGAAATTTCCAATAAAATCTTTCGAAAATTTCAATTCAATTAAATATTCTTCCTTTATTTACATATTTTAACAAATTTTTTGATATTTACATATGAGATCTTATCTTTACATATAGATATTGCAACAAATAATACATAGGATCTAAAGATATTAAATAGTTTTTATATTATTTTTTAATGATTTTTAAAGGAAAATGGGAGGAAAAAAACCTTTATATGATTTAATAAATTCAAATACTATCTGAAAATATTTATGTGCTTATAGGAGGTTTATTAGAAATAATAGATTTCTATTAATTTTACGTTATTTCTCTACATTCTCTTATCAGTGGGTAAGAGGAATTTTCAATTTTGGCAAAGTAATTGTTATTAATCCTTGTTATGAAATCGATAATTTTTTCATAACCTGTTTCTTCATGAAGAAGATTTGTAGGATACCTCCAGGGCTTTTTATTTATCATTTTAAGACATTTGTTTTGTATAATTTGTAAGCGTTTTAGGTGGCAGTTGGCAGCGTCACTCCAAATAGGACACGCGTATGTTAATATCGGCCTTATAACACTTTTGAAGAGTAGATTTTTGTTTTTGGGGTTTAGAAATGACCTTCTATTTAGTAGTGGCCATAATGCTTTAAATGATTTTATAGCTTTTTGACACTTAGCCATAATATGTTGTTTAAAAGTAAGCTTTTTGTCCAAGACAACTCCGAGATATTTGACATGATTAAGTACATTTATGGTATTATTTCCAATATGAAGATGACGTCTTGGCAGTCTTTTGGGAGATTTGTTGAACGGAAAAATAATTGCTTGGGTCTTGTATGGATTAATTTTGATTTTCCATTTGTGAAAATATTTACTGCAATTTAAAAGTCCCTTTTCCATTTTCTTCACGAGTGCACTTGTAAGTTTGTTTGAAGAAATTAACGCAGTATCATCTGCGTAGTAAGCAACTTTCATATACTTCGGAACTTTGAAATCGGATGTATATATCGAGTAGAGCAATGGCGACAAGACTGATCCTTGAGGTAACCCTGTGGTGATGGTTTTTGGAGATGATGTTTCATTATTAATCGCAACTTTAAAGCTTCTGCCGTGAATGAAATCTGAAATAAGTTTGCATAAATATTTTGGTATATTTGCATCAAGAAGTTTAAATACTAGGCCATTATGCCAAACGGTGTCAAACGCTTTTTCGATATCCAACAATATTAGACCCGTTGAACGGTTATTGTTTTTATTGCTGATTATTTGATTTTTAATTCTCTTTATTTGGTGAGTAGTGCTATGCCCTTTTTTAAATCCAAATTGTTCTTTAGCAACAATAGAATTGGTCGTTACAAATTCACTAAGACGAGAATGTAGAATTTTTTCAAATATTTTACCAAAGTTACTTAATAGACTGATAGGTCTGTAGCTGTTTGGGTTATTTTTTGGCTTGCTAGGTTTGTTAATAGCTATAACCTTGGCATTTTTGAAATGGTTTGGGAAATACTTGAGTTTGATGCAGCTGTTAAATATTATAACCAGTAATTTTAGAGCTTTGAGTGGTAGTTTCTTTAAGAGCAGGTTGGGAACATTGTCAAAACCAGGGGATTTTGAGGGTTTTATTGATGAGATAATATTCATTACTTCTTCAAGAGATGTATAAATTGCAGATTCAGAACTGGGATTTTCCTTCTTAAAATTATTTACTGTTGTATTTATTAGTGTATCTGCCGAGTGGTTATAGTTCGAAGTGAGGTTATTTGCTTGGACAAATGTATTTGCCAGGACTTCAGCCTTGTCCCTATCAGATGTTATTTTTGTATTTCCAACTTTGAAGTGAGCGATTTGATTTTTTCCTTTTCCTCGCAAGTTCCTGCTTATTTTCCAAAATGATTTATCACCTGGTTTTAAATTGGATAATAATTGAGACCATTTCTTATTGCGCTCCGAATTAATACTTTTATCAATCATGTTACTTAGAAACTTAGTACATTGATTATAAAAAGTTTGCTCGGCTATATTTGAAGATCGTTGGCTTTTTCTTTTAAAGCTTCTTCTTAGTTTTATATATTTCACAGTACTTTCTGGTAATGTGTAATTATTTTGTTGAGTTATTTTAGGTGTGGACACATCCCTTGCTTCGAAAACTACATTTATAAATTTTTGGATTTCCTGATCAATAACTACCTTGGTATTGTATATATCCGAATATAACGTGATTTTATTGTCTAAAAAATTCATATAAATGTTCCAGTTGGTTGCACTATAATCATAATAATTGAGGTCAACCTGCAAGGCCATTGACCTTTTAAATGTACATATAATGGGGCGATGGTCTGATGGTATTTCGTAATCCATTGTTTTTACGTCTATACTTAAAGCGGAGTTGCTTAAAATAATATCGACTGTGGATGCTTCGCGATTGTGTTGATGGGGGAATAGGGTTGGACTATTAGGATAGTGAATAAAAAAATTGCTTGATTGCTGTAGGTTGTTGAGTGCGATTCCTGCAGTATTATTTGAACGACAATTCCATGAACAATGTTTGGCATTTAGGTCACCAAAAACTATATATTCTTTGGTGGAAGGTCTTAGGTTCAAGATATCAGCACAGAAGTTATGAGTATATCTTGGTGAATATAACGAAGATACAACAATAGGTCTATTATTTATAATAACTTCAATTGAGATGTTTTCGATTGATGAAGTGTTTGATATAAAGAGGTTTTTATTAGCGACAGATTTATGAATTAACAGACTACTCCTCCTCCTCTAGCATCTGTTCTGTCACTTCTATATAAATAATAATTTTTAAAAAAGGGTCTATGATTTTCTGAAAAAATGTTTCATTCAAAGACGCTATTTTAATATTTTCTCTTTCAATTAGTATTTCAAATTGTTTTAATTTAGAAAAGTTTGAAATGCCATTAGCATTCAAGTGAAGCATTTTGAATTCGTTTAAATTATTAGTATAATCCATGGGCGTATTTTACCATTGACATTACAACTTTGATTTGTTGTACTTTTGAAGTGCACCTATGCAAATCATCCATAGCTGTAGTGAAAATATCAAAAAGCTCATCAATGCTAAATAAACCGTTGTTTGTTTTCAGCTGGTTAGCATATGTAGCTTTGCTGTTATTATTGATGTTATTGTTACAATTTGTGTTGTTGTTACTTAAATTTGGGAAATCAACCTTTGATTGAAATGAAATATTTTGTTGTTGCCTGCTGTTGTTATGACTTTTGGAAGTTACTCTTGTTCTAGTTTCCAAATAGAGAGAACGTAACGGACAGTTGATGTCGTTTGCAGAGTGATCAGTTCTCTCTTTTCCATGTTTTTTACAATTAAAGCATGTAAAAACAGCTGATCTTTTTTCATTTGTGTTAAACGGACACACACTTGTATGATGTTGTTCTGCACATATCATACATGCAGCACTTCGATGGCAATGTTCACCGCCATGGCCATACATTAAGTAGTTCCAGCATTGAGTTGGTTTATTTCTGGATCTAGATTTGTATTTTTTTCCAAGAAATTATGATAATGGAAATTGTCCTTACATTTTTTAAGGCAGTTGGGTTAAAATTTTTACGAACAAATTGAACTTTGTAAACAGCATTGTTGTTCGAACTGAATTTGGTGACTATTTCAGCCACCGAAGAAGGGGATAGGTTGTAGTTTTTTAACTCTGTCCTCAGAGTTTATGCGGGGTAAACCGTGTAGAAAGGTTGTGTATAACCTATTATCTTTGGAGCCATATGAATGAAACTCCATTTTACTCTCTTTAAGAATTTGCTTATAGCATTCGTACAATTCTTTAGTTGGAGCAAATATTTTGGTACTAATTGAAGTACGTTTGAAAATACAATCTTTACCAAGTAGTTTTCGTATTTCTGCAAATGAGGCGTTGGCTTCTACAACTATAGGTGGAGGTTTGTGTTGTTTAATATCATTAATATTTGATGCAGGAGTTACGTCCATATCATTGAGGCCAGCCAGCAGGCTAAATATGTTGCTGGAAGTTGACGCGATGTTCGGGTTAACAAAACCCGGAGGAAGTTTTGTCATCTTCTTGTTCACAAGCTTTCTTTTTGATGAAGATTTGGTCCCTCGGGCCATCGCTAAATTTTTATTCCTGTTATAAGCTGGATTGTCTACCACGTGAGTTCAAATGAGATCAAGAATAGGCAATTGCAAAAACAAAAATATACACTTGTTGTTAATTTTAAATAGTTGTACTCTAAGCGCTTTAATTATTTACACGACCGTTCGTAAAGAGAATTAGATTCGAACTGAAATCTTTCGAAAAAAAAATACATACATGTACCAAAATTTCATCTTTCTAGCTTTATCAGTTAAGAAGTGTTAATAAAACCAAAATCGTAGTACGAAAATAATAAATTAATATTAGACTAGAAACGTATGATAAACGCCTAAAAGTACACCTTTTCCAATTGTATTTCAGAAAACATCAATTGCTTTTCAGAAAGTATCAACTTTATTTCTGAATAAAACATTAAATGATTTTCCGCAACGATCAATTGATTATCAGAAATTATCAAATGTATTTTGCAAATATCAATTGAATTTCAGAACTGATAACCAATACAGAAAAGTTGTTACTGTTTCCATTAGTGATCTGAAGTTATAGAAAATATTTACCTACATTTGGACTTACTTTATATGCACTGGAAAATAAACTAACAAGGGCGGACTCTTCTGCAATAACGAATACCTTAATATTGATAAATTCATAAAATAGCTTATTTATTTTATTTTGTTATTGGCTCCCCAGCCATACTGAAAAAAAGTAACAACAAAAAGAAATAAAGTATTAGTACTAAGGTTCAAAAAAGCAGTAACTCAACCATTAAAGATGTTGTTGTAATTCAAACCATAGTTATGAGAAAAAACATCGCTTAAAAATTAAGTAGTCACCTAAATTACATAGCAAAATGTTCCAATAATTTTAATCGGAAAACATTATTAGAATGCGAGAAAATAGATAAGTGGTAGGGCAATCTGTTCCAACATCCTGCAACTGAGACTATATAGACCTCTCAAACATAGACTGATTAATCCTAGGAATAAAAATTCCTTGTTGATTTTAAAAATATGAATGCACTAGATAAAGGTAAATCAGTACCACTCTTAATGATCCTATGAAAAAATATTAATTACCGATATTTAGTAAAATCTTTAAAAGAACATCTAACCAAATTATTCGCATAACCCGAAATATGGTCACGTCGCCGAACGCTATACATATATTAGGGTGACAGCCATTTTTTTTGGATTTTCAAGACGTGCGGGTGACATTGAAATAATTTTCAACAACCACAATTTTGCATTCTTCTGATCCCAAAATGATCTTATGTAAAGTATTTTGCATCTCGTCTATTGTTATGCCGTTCTAAATTAATGTCAAAATGGTACTATTTTTTAGCACTATTTCAAAATCTCCAATTTTACTTTTTCAAAAATTTTGTTCAAGAAATTTACCGAAATCAACGATTGGGCTTTAAGGTCTTATTAACAAAATATATGTGATTAAAAATGCCAAATATTTTAGGTATCCTGTTGTTAATTTGGCGAGGGCAGCGTTTTTATTTCAGCGGATTTGAAGATTTGATTTTTCATACTTTTTCAAATTTTCATATATCAAATATCTTTTGTCAAAATATTATACTACTTGATATAAGTTCTCAATCTTGTAACTTAAGGTTAAATTTAAACACTATAAACTGTCCCTCTTTAAGGTCAAAGGTCAAATTTAAGAAGATTTGCATTTTTTTAAGACAAAATATCGGAATAATCTATATTTGTGGAAGGATTTCGCTAAAAGTTGTTGATAATATTTTAATAATTCAAAAAAATAATATTCTGGACTTATTTTCTGAAATTAACCCATGGGGTACTCTTGATGTCAGATTGACTCTATGAAAATCTTTAAATATTTTCTTCATCAGGATTTTTTTTTTAATAAAACAAATTTAATGTTATTATGTTCGTTATATTATATATTTAGATTAATTAGTTTTTATATTTAATACAGTATAAACAAATTTGTATATCGAGGGCTTATATTCAAAAAGTGCTATCTGCATCAACAATTATTTTAAAGAGAGCGTGTAAAACCAATTTATTCATAAGATTTGAAAGTATTTGTCGATCGATTTGCTACAATATCTATTAAGAAATAGTCGTGCTAATCATATGTGATATCAAAATAATATTATATTTGACTGTTATATCAGAGAAAAGTTTGAAATTTAAAAATTAATACTGCTGTCAAATGTAGCACTATTTGAATATAAGCCTTCGGAATTTTTTGAATACATTAAATTTGTTTTATTTAAAAAAAATTCTGATAAAGAAAATATTTATAGATTTTCCTAGAGTCAATTTGACATCAAGAGTACCCCACGGATTAATTTCAGAAAGTAAGTCCAGAATATTATTTTTAGAATTATTAAGATATTATCAACAAGTTTTATCGAAATCCTTTCACAAATATATATTATTTCGGTAATTTGTTTAAAAAAAAAATGTGAATCTCCTTAAATTTGACTTAAAGGGGACAATTTATAGTGCTTCAATTTAACCTTAATTTACAGGATTGAGGACTTATATCAAGTTGTATAATATCCTGACAAAATATATTTGACATATGAAAACACGAAAAAGATGTAGCCTAACAGTTGAAAAAGTATGAAAAATCACATTTTTCTTCAAATACGCTGAAATAAGAACGCTGCCCTCGCCAAATTAGAAACAGGATACCTACAGCATTTGGCATTTTTAATCACATATATCTTGTTAATAAGACCATAAAGTCCAATCGTTGATTTCGGTAAATTTTTTGAACAAAATTTTTGAAAAAGTAAAATTGGAGATTTTGAAATAGTACTAAAAAGTACGTACCGTTTTGACATTGATTTAGAACGGCATAACAATAGACGAGATGCAAAATACTTTACACAAGATCATTTTGAGATCAGGAGAATGCAAAAATTTTGTAAAATTTTGTTGTAAATTATTTCAATGTTTTTAAAAATGTGAGCTCGATTTTCTTAATCAAGTGGTCTGCGGCGAATTTATTGCCTGGGGAACTTGATATAACTTGGCTTGTTTTTAACCGATAATAGATTTTGTTATTTTATTAGAAAGATAATTTACTCTAGATTATGGTTTGTTAATAAATTTAATTGAAATGGAATTATTAATATAAAAATTTTTGTGAAAAATTATTTTTTTTTTTTTTATAATTTTTACATGTAAATGCATATCTGATTTGCCTCAAATTTTGCGCACTAAAGTTTTAGATCCAGTGTCACAATAATCCGACCCGCACGTCTTGAAATTCAAAAAAACAAATGGCTGTCACCCTAATAACATACATGCAAATATAGATTTTTATATTTCTAGGAACCATCTGAACTTTTGAAGTTAACTTATTTATATGACATCAAATTTGCATAATTTTAGTTATATTAAATGTTTAACTGTTTAGACCTTTATTATTGTTTATGATATAAAATATTTAAGCATTGATTCCGGTCTGCAAATGCCATTTTACCTATAAATATATGATAGTTGCATTCAAACTTTATCTGTAAATGCAGCGAAACGTTTGAAAATTGTGATAAATTTCTGAAATTAAAATTTTTTTCATTTTTAACACAAGAAACGCAAATACAGAAGCTACAAAGTGAGATCCTAAAAGAAATATATTTTTTTTGTATCATAATAAATTACCAAAAAATCACATAAAATTTATTTATAACTGCAGTTCTTTTCAAAATCAAGTTCCATATGATATTTGTCATTATTTAAAAAATAATGCAGTCTATTTTAAACCCATTTGTTTACGAATATCCATAATTAGTAGCTTATATTGTCAATATTATTTTTATTTAATACTAAATCTTATTTTTGTTCTTTATAATTTGAATAATTTTCGAACCCAATATGAATAAAAATTTGTATTTAAATAGAGTAGGTGGCAGCATATTGGAACTTTTTATAAAATTCAAATTTTGTTTTTTAATAACTTCGCGTTTAGTCCTAAACTATGTATTTTTTTGCGAAATCACTCTTGTTGTGTTCTCTATTGGAAAATTAAAAATATGTTGCAAAAAATACAATTAAAAAAATAAATAGATAAACGAAAAAAGAAATATATTTTTTGGTGATGCCAAAACAATGGAAACTTTTAAACTTCTTTACCAAAGTTGATTAGAACAATAAAAATAGAAAAACTTGTGAAAGAAGATTTAAAAAATCTTGACCGTTATTTAAATACTTATAGATTCTGACGTTTTCTTTCAATTATTATAAAATATTGGCAAGAAAAAATTTAGTGAAGAAACCAGGAATTATAGATGATTATAGTGCAGGTCGTAGGCGAAAGAATATTTTTGAGAAATATTCTATGAATAAATCCATAATTTCATTTTATGGCGCAGGCCCCATAAACCCCGTTTAAAATGCTACTTAAAGAGGTCATTAACAACCTGAAAGTATTGCTATCTGCTCGAAATGCTCCCCGACGAGCAATTGAGACTAATCTTGGTTGTTATCGTCCTGTGAAGAAACCACTGATATCAGAGAAAAATCGTCAAGATAGCATTTGCTTGCTAAAGAACACATGAACTAGAATTAGAATACTGTTGGCGAATAGTGTTGGAATATTTAAACCGCCATAAAATTTACCTATACCCACATAGGGTTTTACTATGGTAGCCCAATATATTGTTTCCATTGTTTTGTCAACAGCATAAAAAGAATTCTTTTAAGTTTTGTTATTTTTTTTCTGAAGTTAAGTTAATATTTCTTCTTTGTTAAATAAATAAAACATACAAATGTTTAAATTAATAAAATATTTTTAAATTTTATGATCAAATTTTTTGGTCAAAAATATATTTTGTTAAAAGTTTCCATCGTATTGTCACTCATTTTGTCGTATTGTCGTATTTCTTATTGTTTTTAAATATTATTATGCTTTAGATATCTAAAATATTAATTACGCTAACAACGTAGCGGGTATACCTAGCAGCATATCTATAATATTAATAGGCTAGGCGATTTCTTGTGACCGATGTTTTGTTCTACCGTTTTATCCCGATTTTGACCAAACGTATATTATTTGAAAGGTATTTCTTTTTAGCCATTTTGCAGATATACAGATTTTTAAAATTTTTCCCTTTATTTTGAGTAAATTGCATTTAAAGTTGCTACTAACACATACATAAAATTATACAATACTATAAATTTGTTAATGTGTTTGTAATAAAAATGAGTTTGTCTTTTGTGTTGATTTTGAATTGGCTATAATTGATTAGCTTACCTTTAGGGTCTTTATTTAATGAAAAAATAAAATTTCATAGAATTTGCACTCGAATTTCGAGGGCTGGAATCAGCTAGTATTACATACTAAAGCTAACTTATAAGAAGTCTATCTCGAGCCAGGTAAGAGGTATTGCAAAATATTTGAAAATATATGTAGATCAATTATAATTCTACTCAGATCAAATGTGGTGGTCCTTGAGGTTAACAGATAATAAAAACACTAAATTTACAAAGTATGAGAAATTGCAAGGATATGATGTCTTATGGACTAAAGTGCCCTCTATCCTCCAAAAAACTATACATATGGGTAGAAACACTCATAGTTGGAAAAAGTTTATAACCGTGTTCGCTATAAGTGAATTTCACTGTATATCAAGTTTCTATTTCATTTAACTATTTTTTTTTTTATCAATATTTGTCAATTGAATTTAAAAGTAAATTTATTTAGTCAAGTAATAAATATATATGTATATATTTCCGAAAAAAAATCTCCTAAACTTACCTCTTCGGTTAGTACTTTTGGATCAGGCGTCTTAACCAATGATAATGATGTATTTGAAGCACTTATAACAGAAATGTTAGAATCTCTTTCAGGCGTAGATGTGATGGTAGTCAATGGCGTTGTATACCATTGACTATTGGCAACTGGTAAACTTAAAGTTTCACGATCCAACTTCAATTATAAAAAACAACAAAAAGTGGTTTTAAAAACTGAATTATCATAAAAATCATATAAATAAATAATAATCACTTACCTTTTTAATGGATCTTCTTTTTGTGGGAGTTTTGTCCTTCGATTTACTTTTGGTACTAGGTGAATGACCTAAACTGGGTCTAAACAAATGCGAAAATAACAAAAGAAACACAACACATAAAGCAAAAAATATACAAAAAGAAAAAAACATAAAACAACAAAAAACGATATAAAAATCCTTTAACAACAAAACATTTAACAAATTTACAGAAAATTAAGTTAGAACAACTAAATTCTCAAACTTTATATATATATTTTTTAAGTAAATTAAAATTATTTACATAAAGAGGAGAAAACAGAAAAAAATTTAAAAAAATTAGTAAAATTTTCTAAAAAAAAAAAATCTGCTGCACAACATGAGAACTTTAATGTGAGTTTATTGTCATCATTATTAAGAAATTCTCAAGTGTAAATATTTTTCCAAAAATTTTTATTTTTGGTTTTTATTTTTAGATTTTCACACATACCTCGGATTGAATGAAAATCCAAATGTCGACTTTATCGAATTCGTTTGTGGTCTCATTGAGGAGGTTGATTTTGAGAGTCCACTACTGCAATTATAATTTAATAATAAAAAATATGAAACACAAATAACAAGGTTATCATTGTAGACTTTACTTACTCTGATGATCCCATGCTAGTTTCCGACAAGCGATTATTATTATCAAACATGGTGGGTAAAAATGAATTGTTACGGCGCATTATAACAGAATCACGATCCAATTTCAAATCACAAGACTAGAAATAAATAAAAAAAAAAAGAAAAACGAAGGAATTTTAATTAAAAAGTAATTATTTACAATAATTATTTACAATTTTATTCGCTCAGTAAAGTTTCTCCTGGTTTTACCAAAGTGTAAATATAAATAAAGGAACATGTTTAGTGTTTCACTTACTCATTGGAATCAGAAAGTCATCAGATGTGTTACTGAATTTTGTTTGCATAATATTTTGTTTATAAACGTACTTGTACATAGGAAAACGGTTTGCAACATTACTAATCTATAATATTTATAGTCTAGACGATTTTTTGTTACCGATGTTTTGTTTTACCGTTTTATCCTGATTTTGACCAAACGTATATTATTTGAAAGGTATTTCTTTTTAGCTGTTCACCAGATTTACAGATTTTTAAATTTTTTCCTTTATTTTGAGTAAATTGCTACTAACACATACATAAAATTATATATATGCTATGTGTGTGTTTATTAAATTTGTTAATGTGTTTGTTAATTAGTTTGCTTTCTTCGTTTTCAAAAAAGTGTTGGTTTGTGAATTGGCTAAGTTGAAAAATAAAGTTGCCTAGAAATTGCACTCGAATTTCGAGCGCTGGAATCTGCTTGTGTTTATAAATAAATTTTTGAAATACTCACTAAACAACAAAACGTATGCAAAAATAGCTAATGAATGTTACATGCATGTTGCAAGAGAGGACTTAATAGTACTTGAGCGAAATGGGAACTTTTTGGTTTTGCTACGCTTAAAATATAAGGAAAATAAATAATCTAACCCATAAAAACAATGTTTTTATTAAAACTCTTTCTTTCCTTATGCATATGAGTCCTGAATCTCTCCGTGATTGCTTGACTTTGCGTGACTATTTTAAAATTAATATGTGGTCACAGTAAGCCTATGGACCAAGTTTCAGATTGATTGGATGAGGGGAAATGGGGTTTAAATCACTCCGTGACTGTGCGTGACTAAGCGTGACTGTGCGTAACTATGTCAAAGTTAATCTTTTTTCACAGCAAGTCTATCGACCAAGTTTCAGATTGATCGGATAAGTGAAAAAGTGTTTTAAATCACTCCGTGACTGTGCGTGACTATGCGTGACTGGGCGTGACTAAGTCAAAGTTAATCTTTTTTTACAGCAAGTGTACAGACCAAGTTTCAGATCGATCGGATGAAGGAAAATGACATTTAGATCACTCCGTGACTGTGCGTGACTATGCGTGACTCTGCGTGACTATGTCAAACTTTATATTTTTTCACAGCAAGTGTATGGACCAAGTTTCAGATCGAGCGGAAAAGGGGAAATGGGTTTTACATCACTACGTGACTGTGCGTGACCATGCGTGACTGCGCGTGACTAAGTAAAAGTTAATCTTTTTTTCACAGCAAGTGTATGGACTAATTTTCAGATCGATAGTATGAGGGGAAATGACATTTAGATCACTCCGTGACTGCGCGTCACTATACATGACTGTGCGTGACTACCCCAAAAATAATCTTTAGTTACAACAAGACTATGGGCCAAGTTTCAGATCAATTGGATGAAGGGGAATGGGGTCCATTCACGACAGACAGACAGAGAGTATGAGTTAAAACAAAGAGTTTAGAAATAGAAATAGCTGTACTTTGATATTGACATTAACTGACGTAAAGATGGGCATCTAAAGTGAACGATCTCAGTGAATTTGTAACCGTGGAAAGAATTGGTCACACTTATGTAATTCAGAACTTTCATTTGAAAGGTCTCAGTCCAACCATTATTAAACCTGTGATAAATTATACTATGGGGGAGTCTGCTCCTTCGTTTATGCCTATAAAATATTGGGTGGCAGAGTTTAAACGAGACCATACGAACTGAAACGGTTAACAAAATCCACTAAATGCTATTGGATGATCGTCGATTGAAAGTGAAATGATAGGCATTTCAACAAGTGATACACATCGCATATTGACCTAAAATTGGGAGATGAGAAAGTTGTCCGTAAGATGGGAGCCGCGTTTGCTCACAATAAACAAAAACAGCGCTGTGTAGATATTTCACTAGAGTGCTTGACAATGTTTGACCGCAATAAATGCGAGATTTTGCGTTGTTTCGTAACCATGGATGAGACCACTTTATACCTAAGACGAAAGACCAGTCAAAACAGTGGGCTGAAATGGAGGCATCGTGTCCAAAGGAGGCGAAGAAAGTTTCATCTGCAGACACGATTATGGAGTCTGTTTTTTTTTTTTTGGAATGGGCGTTGGATAAATTTTATTGATTATATCCAAAATATATTAAAAAATTCAACAGTATTAGCAAAATATTTGAATTTTTGAATAAATTGTCTTTTATTAGCTTGGGGTCATATGTGACCCCAATTCCAAAAGGCTTACTGGGATCATATTATTTTTTTCCGAAACCTTAGGCTATTAAGATAAAATATGGTATTTAAAAGTAGGGAACTGATTAATTTACTGAATATTTCACAAAAAAAAAACAAATTTTTCACGAAATCAGCAAAAATAAAATCCTTGGCAAAAAAATTCTGGCATAGGGATTTACATAAAAATTCACACTGTTAATCTCTAACATATATTTAACAAAACCTTAAAGTGCCAGATTCATTTTTTTTATTTTGTCTAAGAAAATTTTTTAAAACTTTTCAAAATTTTATAAAAAAAATGTCCCATTTTCAATGCGCAATATGTTAACAACATGATAATAAAACAATACTTCATATCTAAGTACTTATAAGTATAGAGACCAAAAAAATTTTTTGGCTTTAATCAATTTCTCAAAGTTGAAAAAATTGCCTAGTTTTTTTTTGGTACAAAAGTGGTTGGGGCATTTGCTATTTCTTGGCGAGTTTTTATTTGATTTTGAAGTTTTATAGGTTTTTGAAAAGATAATTTAATACTGATCTCGATTCATATTAACAACTTGTCGAAAAAATTAAACTATAGAATGAAATTTTCGTAAGAATCTGAAAAAAAGTCATATTTTCCCCACATAAACACACTTGAAATTTTCAATCGATTTCCGGCGCGACTTTTCTTTATCCGATTGTCCCAAAAATTCACATTTATTAGTTTGATATAGAAAGGAAACTGGAAACTGGACCCCGCCTCTCCCCAAAATCGCATTTTGATTTTTAAGGACCACTTCAAAAGACACGGAATACGAATTCATTTTGTCTATCGAATTTATTGCTAACCGAATTGCGATAGTGGAAATAATCGAATTTCAAGTTGATTACGATTACAGTTCTATTGTCGTAATAGTAAAAATGTTATCACAATAGAAAATACAATCCAAAATATAGTTATAAAACTTTATGAAAATTCAATTGACTAATTTCTTTTCTGTGCGTGATCATGATCGGTAATTTTTCAGCATAGACCCCACAAAAAAAAATAGCAACCGATATGAACTTTTAATTATCTGCAAGCCACTAACTCAAAAGACGGACACCAATCTATTTATGATCTCAGTATCGTTGAACCTGTCTCGAAGCTAGGGTATTGTAATCGTTTTTACTTTTTATTGAAATACTTTGTTTATATCTTACCTTTTTGCCATATTTCGCTTCAACGTTGGCTTGCATATCAGCAAAACAACTTTCCATGCGTTCGTGGAATAATTTCATACTTTCGGGAGCCCTTTGCCTGTGTAAAGATACGGCTATTTCTAATAATGGTATTTGCGAAGCAATCAAATCTTTTAACTCTTCTACCGACTCCTTATGTTCGGGTTGTTCTTCCAAATAGTCAGCGGTCAGGAAAGCATCTTCATATTTGCTGAAACCACCCATAACGGCAGGATCAACAATACCGTTGATTTTCATACTTAACGGATTTATGGGTTTAGTTTCATCATCTTTATATCCAATAATTAAATCTCTGATATCTTTATTGGTGGACTTCATGGTTTCAACAGCCAACTGAATGGGATAGATCTAAAAGAATGCAACAAATTATGTTTAAATATTTATTTAAAAAATTCTTCCAAATGAATAATAATAATTAATTTTGTAGTTGTAAAGAATTTAAAGATTTCCACAAAATCTAAATTGCAATCTAGATTAAAAACATTAAGAAAAAAAAATAACTCAGCGTGGACAACATTTTATCAAAAAATAAAAAAAACTCCTTACGGTATACCAACTGTAGACCGAAGTGCGCGAGATCAAAGAGAATTAAACAAAGAAACAAACAAATTGTGTTGATTATTTACAGTAAATAAGAAAAAAAGTTACAGTTGTTCAAAGTTAACAAAACTTGTAAGCAACATTGGGGGTGCATGTATGAACAAAATCAAATCTGCTAGAACAAAGAAATAAGAAAATCATTTCAAATTTTAGTGGAGACTTGTACTATAAAAAGTCAGGTTCAGAAATTTTCTTCATTAATAAATGAATCTTCGTGTAGTGAACAAATTGTAGTGACGGGAAAAAGAACTGCATTCAAGGTAATTTCAATGTTGGATTCAAATGAAGTCGTGGTGGCAAAAATTAAAAAAAATCAATGTGAGTCCGATCACAGGGGAGATGTGTAAACATCTACACCTTTTCCAATTGTATTTCAGACAGTATCAATTGATTTTCAGAAAGTATTAATTGTATTTCAGAAAACATCAATTGAATTTCAGAAAGTATCAATTGTATTTCAGAAAACATCAAATGTATTTCGCAAATTATCAAATGTATTTCAGAAAATATCAATTGAATTTCAGAAAATATCAACTGAATTTCAGAAAATATCTATTGAAATTCATAATTAAAAAGTAGTTTACCCCACAATACCGAAAAGTTATTGTTGTTTCTATTAGTGATTTGGAGCCGCAGAAAATGTTTAGCAATATTTGGACTTATTTGTTATGCACTGGAAAATAAACTATCAAATGCGGCCTTCTAATCGTAAGAAGATGATGACTTTATTTGTTAATCAGCTACAATATAAACACCAGGATAGAATTTTGACCGATTTTGAAGTCATAATTTTGAAAAAAGCACGTTTATATGCAAAAGGCCGTAACTAACAAAGAGTTCAAATTTGACTTTTTGTATTGTAGTTACGGCCTTTTACTTAAAAACTACTATTTTACCATAAATTTGTTTTCAAAATAAAAATACATCTTTCTTTTTCAGGTTGATTCTAAAATTTGTTTTATGATGTTTTTGCTTCTCCTGTAAAAAAAATAAAAATATTAGTTACGGCCTTTTGCATTTTAGGTGACGATATGTAGTTTTCAAGAAATATTACAAACCCAGTGTAATACTTAAAAAATATGATTTTATATAGCGTTCTGACTATTTTTCTGAGACTCAATTGATATTTTCTGAAATTCAATTCATATTTTCTGAAGTAAATTTCATAATTTCAGAAATACATTTTGTTTTCTGAAATACATTTGATGTTTTCTGAAATACATTAGATAATTGCTGAAATACATTTTATGTTGTCTGAAATACAGTTGATATTTTCTGAAATACATTTGATAATTGCTGAAATACATTTGATAATTTCGGAAATACATTTGAAATTATCTGAAATACATTTGATAATTTCGGAAATACATTTGAAATTTTCTGAAATTCAATTGATATTTTCTGAAAATCAATTGATGTTTTCTGAAATTCATTGATACTTTCTGAAAATCTATTGATGTTTTCTGAAATACAATTGATACTTTCTGAAAATCAATTGATATTTTCTGAAAATCAATTGATGTTTTCTGTAACACAATTGATACTTTCTGAAATTCAATTGATGTTTTCTGAAATACAATTGGAAAAGGTGTAGTAATTAAAAAAAACACCTAAGTTTATTTTTGACTTCTTCAAAGTATTCCTAGTATTTAGCATTTTAATGTATGAGGCAGCTATTCACAATAGATAATGGAATTTCAACTCTGTTTGTGTTAAATATCAAGTAAAATGAAGACGACAATAAATCTATGGAAGTAGGCAAATAGAAAAGTAAAAAATATGTGGAAAGAGGAAAAGTTGACGAGAAAGGTTTATTTTTCTTTTTTCTTCAAGAAAATTTAAGCGCTTTTAATAAAATTATAAAGAAAATATGAAATTAAGAAGTTTTTGCATGTTTTAAGTGCAGATAATAGAGTGAAACACAGGTCAGAAATGAAGAAAATATCATAATCGTTGCACCAATACACTCACACCTCACACCGTTTTTGTCTTACTCTGTTCTTCTGATTGTATTGTGAAATAGATTTTTACCCCCTTGAGCGTTAAGTTAAGCTTTTGGTTTGTTATTAAAAATTTAAATGTTCTTAAACTAGCTCTGTCAATAGCAAATATATACTTGAGTATTAAAAAAAAAAACAACTCTGTAAGTTTGTGAACATGTTAAACTCACAGCACACCTAGTGGTTCTGCTTACTAAAAAAGTTCTGTTTTCTGTCAATATCAAATATACACTTGAATATTTAAAATTAACGAAAACGATTTGTGATTTTGCTAAACAGACAGCGAACTTGGCGGTTCTGCTTACTAAATACACCAATACACTTACATATACCTCACACCGACTTTCCCTTACGCTGTTTTTTTTTTATTGTATTGTGAAATTGGATTTTACCACCCTGAGCGCATGTTTACACATCAAAAAGTATTGCATCTGACAGCCTACTTCTTGTAAAATATACACCAAAAGAGGGCTTGGCTCTTTATATGCATGAAGGTCACACGAAACATTCGTACAAATTAATACCGGCTGGTGCCAAACCACGAAGTGCCAATATTTACCTAAGCTATGACGTTTTGAGACAAGTTAGGCAGATGTCCTCTTCAGTGCTTGGTGAACCACACTATTGCTAGGATCATTGCAGTACACACTGAATTATTTCAAAAAATCATTTCCAATGAAAAAATAGGTGCAACTTATAAATGGGGATGTGATGGCATTCCATCACACCTACCGACAAAGACGAAAAAAACGAATTTTCTTGAAATCGGATTATAGTAGTCCGAGTTGTCCGCGATATAAAAAATATTGCTGAAAGTGTGGTGCCGATCGGATAAACAACAACCGAGATATTAATTAAATCCGCTAGATTGAGCGTTTCACCCACTGTGCAACTT
Organism: Cordilura impudica; assembly: GCA_963682025.1. Taxonomy (NCBI): domain Eukaryota; kingdom Metazoa; phylum Arthropoda; class Insecta; order Diptera; family Scathophagidae; genus Cordilura; species Cordilura impudica. Next base: position 50,404,231 of record OY821517.1, read on the forward strand.
ACCGAAACTTATTGACATGTAGTTTTCGTAATAAATTTTTCCTACGAAGTTTGTATTGTACAATTAAAACATTTTATTTTATTATTTTATTTCAATGCTTGCTGATATACATTATTTTTTGTGTTTCATTCGGTGCAAAAATTATAAAATTTTTTGACGTTTCTACTCTGGAGCAAGCTACATATAGCTGCCTATGAGAAAAATATGGATTCTCCAAATTAAATCCGAAACTCTTGGCAATGAGTGGCCTTGAATTTAGAATATCATTTGGCCATTTTTATTTCAGCGATTTTTTTTTTTCGAAAATTAATTTTGGCGATTTTTGATTTTGAAGATTGTTGCTTTTGGCGATTTTTGTTTTTTACGATTTTCGGTTTTGGCGATTTTTAATTTTGCAATTTTTGAACTTGGCGATTCCGCCCATATTTTCCACGACTACTCTCATTGGTAATAAATGTACTTGTCAATAGTTTCATAGTACTTCATATTTTTTTTTGTATAGGAAGTGCCACGCCCACTAATCATATGCCGCTTATTTTTTTATCTGACTACTCACATTAATATCTGATGGACTCCTAGAAAGTGTCAAGGCTTTACCTTTTATAGTACTCCAATTATATGATATAATATATATACTTTGTATGGGCAGTGACACGCCCATTGCACCAATGATGCCCATTTCTTGTTCCACTAATCACATGAATAACTTATGGGCTCACACAAAGTCCCCAGGTTCTCACTATTACAGTACTCCAGACATATGACATTTAATATTTGCTTTGTGTGGGGATGCCACGCCCATTGGTCCGATCCCGCCCATTTTTTCCGACAACTCACATCAATAAAATTTACAAAGCTGTCTTTGTCATAGTATTTGAGATATATGATATTGAATAATTCCTTTGTATGGGAGGTACCACGCCCACTTATCCGATTGCGGTCATTTTCGGCATGGCTTTAACATTAGTAATAGGTAACCTCACATACATTTGCAAAGCTCTCCCTGCCATAATAATCAATTTATATATATGAAATAAAAAAATCTCTTTGTATAGGAGTAAAAAAATTCTGGATAGGGACACGGTAATCTCTTAGTTGTGACCTACTCTCATACCTACCAAATACATAAAGAATTTCATAAAAATCGGTCAAGCCGTTTCAGAGGAATAAGAGAACACAAACACCGTGACATGAAAAATTTTATATATTTAAAGCTACATACAAACACTTACCTTAAATGTATGAGAATCTATCACCGGGAACCATCTCAATATGCCAGGTAATGGAAATTTTGTAGTCATCACAGTACGTTCCAACCATAAATTACGCACACTATCTGAATCACCGCTACAACTGTCACGATACGGTCTCGAGAATTTGAACTTTTGTACATTATTGTGGCTAAAATATTTAATAATTTCAGTTGATATGATTTTATCGTTGAATTTAGCACAGGCATCATCGACTATCGGTTCGACTTTATTGATCTGGATATATTGTCCCTCACCCGTGGTAATATCATTGCCAGGCATCTCTAGAGTGTGCATTAATTCGGCCTGAGGATGTTGCACCAATATGCGTGTAGTAAAATCATCTAATCTTTCATATGCCTTGCCCCGGTATATATACATTTTGTTTTGCAGAAATCTGGGAAAGCCCATGCCATAGAAACAAACACGGAAATATTCCGATGTGTGCCTGAATTTGTTTAATATTTTCTCAAAGAACAATGCCATTTTCTTTAGTAAATCCGCCAGTTTGATGTAATCAAAAATTTCATTTTCGTACTCTTGCACCAACACCTTACACATGTCAATGGCACATTCCCACATTTCGCCTTTGTCAAAGTAATCGATGACCTCATAATATAAGGCTTCCTTAAGCTCCCGATGCGTACGACATTGCATGTGACGATGGGACCTTAGCAGCGGTGAAAGTTCTTTATCACTCCATGTTAGCAATTCGGTGTGTAGTTTCAAGGTAAACGCTGCCTCAGTATAATTATCAAATTCCATGTGTAAATCACACAGTTTATATACATAACGTATGTACATTTCCTTGCGATTGACTTCCGAATAGAACTGCAGCAGTGAGAAAGTGCAAGCCATACGATTTTCTTTGCTTTCATCTTGTATTATGCATCTGTATTCCAATAGACGTTCCATTAGTTTGGTTACCATATTGACAAATTTTGTACCTTCCACATTCAAAATATTATGGGCATTACATTTTGCCATTAGAATTTCCGCAAATAATTCTTTATATTGGACATCGCCTTTGCCGGCCCCAATGAGAATATCTAGTTTTTCAATCATTTCAGATTCAAACTCATTAAAGTTGGCCTTATAATGGGCATTATTGCGTTTAGTATCGCCATAGCTTTCATGTAACATCTTGGAGCTATAGTATTCACATTGCATCATATCAAAGAATATGGGTATTGTGGCCTTTCTCAATTCCACTTCGGGTATCATACTCATTTCCAGTATGGGCTCCACTAGCTGGGGTACAAACTTGGGTTTATGTTCGCCCAACTGAAACCACATTTTACGTATCTCTTGTGCCGTATCTTTGCGTATATCTCTGTATCTTGAAAATATCACCTGGCGTTTGTTATCATTGAAATCGTTCAGCTGTAATGGCGACTGTATCAAGAACGCAATGGAACACTGGAAGAAGTTAGACCAAACTTGTTTTTCAAACGGTTCGAAGAAATGATCCACAATAACTACGGACAAGTGTTGCAGCGAGCCCAATATAACAGTATTCTGATGCATTATCATATCCATCCAATCGCGAGGAAATACAGCTTTTTGATGTGGCGACACCAGTTCTTCAAACACCAATAGGATTTCAATAATGAAATCTTGTAATTCAAAACGATTATTTAAATTCTTGACAAACACCTCATAGTGTTCGGCATCCATGCATTGTAGAATGCCCAGCATAATGGCGACTAAATTTCCCACCAATTGATTTTCGCGATCCAGTGCCTGAGATGTTTTAATAACAGTGCGCAGAAGTATTAACATTATATCACGTACATCATTATGGGTCTTGCCAATGTCTTTGCGATATAATAACTTTAGAATGTTGTTCATTATGTTTATACATTCTGTGACCTAATTTGATGGCAGAAAAGGAGATAACAAAGATAGAATACGTTTAAATTAAAAAATTAACTAACATTTTATGTTATATGTAATATGATTCACCAAAAATCGTTAAACTCTTCAAAATTATTCCGAACTGTAGAAAAAAAAAATAATAAAAATGCAGCAGCCATGGTTTTTCTATTTTATAAGGTTTTCTTGTAAAACCTCATAAGAAGCTTATAAACCGAAAGACAAGACAATTTTCTTTAGTTGAAGATACTGTAACAGTTATACTTTTATCATAAAAGTCACAAAATAAAATTGATTTTTTTCACCCTATATCACTATGTATGAGTTTGTGCTAATGTTTGTAACTACCAAAAATATTTTATCTAGACAAATCTTTTATTATACCGATTAACTCTGAGTCGATTTAGCCACGTACGTCCATCCGTCTATTTGTCTGTCCGTCCGTCCTTGTAATCAAACTACAGGTCGCAAATATGAATATACATTCTTATATTAATTAAATTGGGTTAGGTTTTATTGGCTATTGAATGTGGTGAAAATCGGTGCATGTTCAGAAGCTACTGCCCATATAAATGACCGCTATATAATCGACTTAAATTGCCATAAGATTCAAATTATCACAACAAGTTGGAAACTTTTACAAAATTCTGCACTTGCCAATTTTGCTTTTTTTAAAAATGATTTCACGTAACTACCAAAAATATTTGACCTAGACCCATTTTCGTCCGTTTGACTGTCCGTCCGTCTTTATGTCCATCTAAACCTTGTTATCAAACAACAGATCGCTAATATGAATATATTTATTTTGATGAAATTTGGTATATAAGCTTCTATCGGCCATACGATACACGCTATTGAAATTGGTGAAAATCGGTGCATGTTCAGACCTAGTCTAGGGACTACGAATGACCCCTATGAGATCGACTTAAATTGCCATATGATCCAAATTATCATATAGATCTCGGTCAAATTGGGTTTGTATGTGTTTATTACACCCATTAATCAGTAGTCCAAAAATAAACCCTATAGGACAATTCTTAGTCCCAGCCCCCATATGATGCTAGTTCCCGATCTTCGCTTAAATCTATAAAAAAAAAAAATATTGCAAAGATTTTTCTCAAATTTGGTTGCATATGTTTTTGCAAAAAAGAAGTGACAGGATCCCCATATAAATATAGCATCCGATATGAACTTTTTCATATCTGCAGTCAAACAAATTAATAACAATGCCATTTATTTGTTTTTTTTTTTTTTTTTGGGAAATCTCTTTATATACGAAAAAAAGGTTTTTTAGTGATGCCAAAACAATGGAAACTTTTAAACTTCTATACCAGGGTTGATTAAAACAATAAAAATCGAAAATGGTAAAAAAGAAAATGTATGCTAATCATCATTTAAATATTTATAGTTTCTGACGTTTTCTATAAACTGTTTTTAAGACAATTGTATTTTTCAATGTTTTAATCTTATTAATAATTACTAGCAGAGCCCAGCCCTCGAAATTCGAGTGCAAATTCTAGGAAATTTTATTTTCTCATTCAATTTATTTCTTTCGATGTTTTTAATCTATTTAATTCATTAAGTTTACCACCTAAATACCATCTAAAGGTATTCAAATTTTTGGCAATTCACAATTCAACACAGGGTATGTGTTGTGCAATTATTGTATATACGTTAACTTTCGTGTTGCATAATGTAAAGTTGATTGTGAATGCATAACTTTCCTCAAACTCAACGAATTTAAGCAGTTAATAGCTCAAAAGAAAGAGCTTGATCCACTGAGTGTTCTGATAGTGAAACAATCAACATCCATTCACGAATTGCTTGAGTGAATGTGTCCCATAAGAAATGTACAGGGAAGAATCGCGTTTGAGTATAATTTGAGTAAGGTGGGAGTTGCGTAAATTGTTGAACTTTTTCATATTCAAAATAAACAAGTAGGAAAATTATAGTCGATCTAGACCGACTATACGATACCCTATACCATAGTTTAGGGACCCTATCTCTTCCGTCCAACTAATTTGATATAGAAAATAAGCATAAACCAATTTTGAGTGCCATTGTTATTAATTTTTTTTGGCTGCAGATATGAAAAAGTTCATATCGGGTGCTATATTTATATGGGGACTAGGTCGAAAAATGGAGCGATCCTGACCATATTTGGTAAAGTCACTTATATTTTGAAATAATATACACAAACCAAATTTGAGAAAAATCTTTGCAATATTTTTGTTTTCTGATAGATTTAAGTGAAGATCGGGAAGCAGCTCTATATGGGGCCTATGATTAAGAATTGTCCTACTGGTTTTATTTTTTGACTACTGATTAATGGATACAATAAACACATACAAACCCAATTTGACTAAGATCTATGTGATAGTTTGGATCTTATGGCAGTTTATGTCGATTTCATAGGGGTCATTTGTGTTGGGACTAGGTGTGAACATGTACCGATTTTCACCAATTTCCATAGCGTTCAGCCTATGGCCGAGAAAATCTTACGTACCAAATTTCATCACAATATATTCATATTTGCGACCTGTAGTTTGATTACAAGGTTTACATGGACACACAGACGGACGGACGGACATCGCTAAAACGACTCAGAAAGTGATTCTGAGCTGATCGGTATAATAAAAGATGGGTCTAGGTCAAATATTTTTGGTAGTTACAAACAGCAGCACAAATTCATTATACCCAAACCACATAGTGGTATAGGGTATAAAAGAAGTAATAATGCCACTCAAATTTGCTTTATGCTTATTTTCTATATCCAATTAGTTGGGCCTAAGAGATAGGGTCTCTAAATGCATGGTATAGGGTATCGTATAGTCGGTCTAAACCGACTATAATTTTCTAACTTGTTTTCATTTGCAAATTTATTTATGGTACTCAAAATTTCCAAAAATATATTTCAGTTTTCTTTAAATGTTGCTGGTGTTGCCAAAAAAAAAATTAATTAAGACATTTATGGTTCGAAGTGCGAAATAAAAATTTTTAAATTGACAATAAAATCAGGTTTAATAATTGAGATCAGAATATTAAGGGCCTCAACTGCATTTTTAACTCTGGCTTCTTCTAATTCTTTTTCTAATGCATTTTGAATAAGACCAAAATTATTCAAAATAGATTTACAATTCTTATACCTGCGATTTCTTATTGATGCTGGTCATTCCAATGCTTGGTGGCTTTGTGATCTTTTATGTTAATTTTATATGAAAAACTTCGCAAGGCACTGATTGTATTTATACTCTGAAGATTTTTGTCAAAGTTGTCTGTAATAATTGAACACCCCCATCACTTTACTTTTGTATTAAAATTATTATTATTGGAACTTTATTTCCGCTGGATGCGGGAAAATGATGTTATTTAGATACTGTGGACTAGTAAAAATGGAAGTATTCGAATTCACACTTCTATTAAGAATTGGGCCCATGCAACCACTCGTTTTTTTACCGGTTTTTTATTACAGAAACCAACAACCAAAAACAAGAACTTCAAAACTACTGCATGATTTTGTTCAAACGGATTATTTAAATAGAATTCGGATTAGAATCATCATTAGAGTCGATTTTCAATAGAATCATATTAAGTTTTTAATTTATACATGTTTTTTTAATAGTTTAAAATTTTTCCTGGAATAAATGTTAAATGTAATATATAATTTGGATCTGTTTTTAATCAAAAAACAAAAGAACTTATAACAATTATAAATATGTAGATCCTAAAAAATCCTATTCAAAGTTCTACACAAAGTATAATGTGAATACTAAGTATGTGAGAAAACTAAGCTAAAGCACTTAAAATTATAAATTAAATACGTATAAAACAAAAGTAAAAAAAAACACGTAATTATTTATTTAAATTATAAAACAATGACTGTCAACACATAAAGGTGTAATTGTAATTGACTGCAATTTGAATTATGGTTTGATTTTAATATAAAAATTCTCGTCTCGCATGCGATAAGCTGCAAATAATTATATTCTCGACCGGTTCGATTACACATAAAGAGCATAATGATAAGGTAAGGGTTTTGAATTACTTTGCAGCTTCTCGTAAGCGAATGTAAAAGAAGTTACTTAAAAATTGTTATGAAAACCTATGAATTGCAAATAAAAATTCAACAATTTTTTTTTGCTGATTTTATCAAATTTTTCATAACATTTTCCAAGTTTATTGTGAGTGAACTGGGATACAATTAGCTTTTTATATTAAGCACACACGTCAAAGGTGTAACAACTACTTGAACTAAATATAAAAAAAGGCTCCACCAAAGTGTGCATTGCATGTTGTATGTGTAAAGCAACCGTTCTAATATGTAAACGTTTTAACGGTTTAACTAAACTTATGATTAGTATATAATATTTGAATGTATGTAGAGGATTTTATCCTAGATTTTTTTTTTTTTTGGTTTTTATTTCAATTTTTTGTCTCTAATGAAATGGTTTACCTTTTGTTTGGCTGTTGTTTCACGTGTATGCAGTTGCGATTTTAATTGTCCAAGAACTTTAGCTGCTTTCGAAAGATTTTTTTCTTGTTGCCATATATCAGATTTGGTGTCACCCTATTGGTAGTTTTTTTTTTATATATATGATTTCAATATTTTGACAGAACAAAACAACGAATTTATTGGATTTCGAAACAAAAAAAGACAAAGAAAATAAATGGAGGTTTTAACAAAGATAAAACCAATGACTACAAAAATCATAATCATTTGGGTAAATGAAAAAAATAATGTGCTCGAAATCATAATGAACAGTTAAAAAAACAATATAAAGGAAAGTAATAAAAAAATAAAAAAGAGCCCAAAATTAGAAAACAAAATTAGGTGGTGTTGTGGTGTACACATTCAAATGATAAACAGTTGGTGGGTGGTGTTTTAAGATTGTTTTTCAAAAAGAAAACACAAAACATTAATTATTATGATACGCATAAATAGTATAAGTAGTGTATTAGAAACAAGAGGTAATTTCAAAATAAAATTTTCAATATTAAATAATAATGATAATGTATTGAATTGAAATGATTGAATGGTGTTTTGTAGTATGAAATTACTGGCTATAACATGACATATTAAGTGCTTAATGGTGAGGTTTTTTTTCATGATGTCAGAGTGAGATAAATTATTATTATCTTTGTTTTATCCTAGTAAAACAGCGTGCATACGGCTAAATTAAAATCTGTCGCTAAGAATCTAACTAAACATTTATGTTTTCGTGTTTAAACTTTAACTAAAACTGAAAAATTATAATCTAAAACTAGATTTCTATTTGATTCTTATCAATTACAAATTTAATTGTAATTGTTACGTAAATATATATAAACGTTCTAAAGTCTTTTAAATATTATAACACAAGGCGAATTATTTACTATGAACAAAAATAAAATTCAATGTTTTATAGGACAAAACACATACATATATACATAAAATATAGTTCTAATATGTTACGATGTAACAACAGATATCAAACAGCATGCTTAATTTCTAAAAGACAATCATTTCTAAAGGACATATACATGCTCAAAATAATTAATAATATTTTCTATATATATATTTTTTTTAATAAATAAACATTTAATGCTTGCAATATTTAAAATTGTTTCTTAACCATTTGCACAATATAGTTTATAAATTTTTCTACTTCTTCACCAAAAAGTAAAATTTTTTGATGATCGTTATTAAATAAATTTTGAAAAAGTTTTCAAATCACAACTTCAAATTATTTCTAAAAAGTTATAGTAGGTAAAATATCAATATAAAATAATCAAATATCTTGAAATTAAGTTGGAGAATGTAAATATCACAAATCAAAAGAATATAATAGTATTGCTTGTCTCCGTTTTATTTTTTATTACTAGTAACTTCTTATTCGTCTGCGCTTATAGCTAGCTGCACTACATGCATACAAATTATCCTTTGGCAAAGGTACATTTTAAATTAAATAAACTTTTTCTCACTTATTTAAAATCTTTTCGTTTCTTTTTATTTATTTTTTAATCTGAATTAACCGTAAATCACATATCTGTAAATCACATTTGGTAACTTTTGCGAAAATGAGAAGAAATTAGAAAAGATTTACTCTTTTAATAAATAAATAATCTAAAACCGGAATAACAATTGCTAACATATGTAGCAGTGTTGTAAAATCTTCTTAGATTAACACATAGATAAGTTCTACGATATGAATATTGTTTCTTAACTATGTGGTAAGGCACATTGCAAAAAACAAAGTATAGACCTGTTGGGAAATGATTAGGTTGAGCTGCTGATGTCGATAAGCAAACGCAAATACTTGTTTGTTGTGTATTTCGGTGTTTGCAATTAAAAATTCATTCATTCAATGCATACACCGTGTTTTATGAATATTTAATATTTGTTTGCGCATTATATTATTATCTATTGGGTCTGACACTTCAAGATTTACAGGCCTTATGTGAGATAGACAGAGGGTTCAAAGCTCACCAACACCCTGGTTACAAATAAATCATATGGGTCCGATCAAACGGAAGATGTGTAAACATCTAGTAGTTAAAGATTTTTTATGACACTTTTTTTAAAATCATACAGAAAGAGTCATCTATGTATCACTTATAGCAATCAACTGCAGGGGCTCTGCTAATATAAAAATATTTTTTATAATTTATTATTACAACTTGTTAATTTTTAATTTTTTATTTTTCATTTTTAATTTTTCATATTCTATTTTTCATTTTTCATTTTTTATTATTCATTTTTTATTTTTCTTTTTTTATTTTTCATTTCTAATTTTTTATCTTTAATTTTTTTCATTTTTATTTTTAAT